>JBBMFX010000128.1:24237531-24259538 GCA_037832545.1 Rhabdalestes septentrionalis | reverse complement strand
AAACTCATTCCACAGCTGACACTCCAATTTGAGTCTTCATGTGGATGTAAAATGCTGAATTTCTTGAAATTTTGAAGAGGAACACCAAAACTCCATATAACAGTAATTCAAAATATTTACTGTCATATGCACTCAGTTATACGCATTTAACACTCAGAGAAATATAACCCTGAATGGTCCCCTGGACTTAGAACATGGAATTAATGCAAGTAAGTGAAAGTAAATGTATACAGAATATGATGTTTCTCGTGGCTATTTGCACTGGAAAACACAGAAAATGACAAAAAAGAAGCAGAGAATAGCAAAAAAACAAATACACACTCACACACAAACAGATAGTGGGAGAATGACATGTTATAGTCTGGGCCAAAGAAAATCTAGGTCCCGTCATATATACAATATCTACCCCTTCAGTATAGGAGACAAATCCCCATTCATTAAAAGCCTAGAACCGAGCATAACAAACAAACAAACAAACAAACAAACGAAAAACAGTGTGTGCAGAATGGCCTAAACCCATGGAATAATGACTCAAGTAAGTTAAACCCTTATGAGTACTGTAATATAATTTAGTCCATTTACCAGCAAAAACTGGAGATTATAGGAGCTCTTTGTCTCAATACTTAGTGCCACAGACCAAAGTGAGACTAAGCTGTGCAGAACAGGCCGTATTTTGTCAGCAGGGAAGGAAAAAGCAGAGAAAGTGGAAATATGAAGCCAAAATATGAGTGAAAGTAAAAAAAATAGTGTCAACATGTTAACACACTTGAATATATTTGGGCGAAATCCTTAGTTGTCTTTGTTGGTGTGTGGTGTGGTGACAGGTGATACTGGGGTGATAGTGTCATGGGCAATTTTATTTTACAATGATATTCAAAGTACATATCTTCTAAAAAATATATACTTTTAATTAAGACCTGCACCCCCCTTTGGTTGTAGTAGAAGTTTTAGCACTTGTAGTAGTAGTTTTAGCACATTTCTGAGAACTTGAGAATGAGAAAATGTGGTTACCCTTTAACACCCCTTATGAAAGTATCAACATTTGGTCAATTTATTCCTGTTGCATTACTGATCTGTAAATGTTAATGCCTGTAACGCACACTTTAAATACTTAAGTCTAATTGTGAGTTAAATACTTTTTGCCATATTACACCAGTAAGCATTGCTGCAGGGCCTCAAAGAGCAGAACACCCATACACTATAAATGAGTCTCTGATAACAGTGTACATCATTACGTGTACGGTATTTTATTGCGGCTAACAATGATGTAACAGTTGTGGATCATGATTAAACCATTAATCTCTGCAGACACATTTACACATCTGTGTATCCAGTCAGGTTTTTAGCAATACATACTTAATACCCTTAAATCTGCAAATGTGTACCGTATTTATCTGTTACCTTTTGCATTTGTTTTGCACACACAGACTTATTTGTATAGTGACCATTCTGTCATATGTGAACACACAACAGCGTGTGAAGAGCATGAAAATCTTCCTCTGCATTAAATCCATTCAACAAGTGAAGCAGAGGGCAGCCAGGAACATGGCGCCCTGGGAGCAGTTTATGGGGACAGTACCTTTCTTGAGGGTACCTCAGAATGTGCCACTAGCAGCCTTGGACAAGTCTAACCAAGAGGGGAACGTAAATATGACAAAGATGCAAGCAATAACATACAATGTTAAAAAATATCCTTTAATTGAGCTCATTTGAAAAATCTGTTCAAACCTTTCAAATTATTAACCAAATTGCTGGTTAGGACAAAGTCAACATGTCTAATCCTCAATATGCAGTGGATTCAACTTGTACGTGCTTTAAAGTGGTGATACACTACTTCTGATGGTTGTTTAATGCATTTCACCAAAAAAATGATATTCGAGATACAAAATAAACCCTGAGAGGAACTGTGTGTAAAACATGGAGACAAACTTAACACACAGATAAACACTTCAAATGGAAAAACATCCACAGATCAAACAGAACAAATACAAAAGAGGTGATGAGAGAGAAGCAAATAACTAAAATTCAAACGAGAAGTTTAATTGGTCTTAAGGGGCAGAAGAAATATACAACAAAGTAATCTTTTCCTCAGATTGACTGGGATGACCAAGCATTCTTTTTGTCTCTAATTGCCATGTGGGAAGGACAGCTGCACAAAAAAAATATTTGAACTGGCCCACTTATCAGAGTTCTCTTTTTTTGTCACACTAGTCAATGGAGGAGGAAAACAAAAGTTAAAATGATAAAAAAATAATAATTCAGATTTAGTAAGAACATATTCAACGCCTCTAGAATGAATATTAAAAAACTAAGTTATATCAACATTACAGTTTATACTGGTGAGGGAGTAAAGCAGAAAGTGAACAGTAATGAACTGGCAAAATTATAAAGGACATTAACTTCATTATCACCTTACCAATGTCATAAACCATCAACCAAAAAATAACATTTACCCTATACAAATAAAAAGGTCTAAACAGCTTGCTGTTAAACTCTCACACATTTCCCAAAACAGTAAGGTATCTTTGTACAAGGTACGTTAAGAAAGATTTAAATGCAACAAACCTTTCCTTGCAGCTATAACAAAATTACACCAATTATGTACACTTAACTTGGAAGCCTCCCCCCACCCCCAGACCTCAGTCATGACATTCTACACATATTCCTTTTTAGATGCATTACCATTTTCACTAAAGGTACCACACCACTCCTGCTGGTATCAGCCGGCAGAAACTACATTTAAACAAATAAATGGAGGCAAACATAGAAAACGAAGAGCAAGACAACATCAAGACATCCTACTGTCTGTGCTGAGTGACTAGAAAGGTATATTTACAGAGATGACATTAATCAGTAGAAATACATTATAGGACTATGGTAAAACAGTACATAAAAGCAAAAACTGTGACAAGTGAGCATTAGAACATACATCATTAAAAGGTGCTGAGGGCAAAATACGCTTAACTGTTTACATTTTTTTGATGATCAAAGATCTTTAGGATGCTCTTAAACCCCATCCTCCTATTGAGTTTTCCCCACTGGATTCTTTAAAAAAAAAAACCTTATTATTTGCACTGAATGTTTGGTTGGTTGTTGATGATGACATTTGACTCTACTGCTGAATAGAGCACTGAATCTGTATAGCATCTTCCAAAAATGAGCAGGAAAAAAAAAAAAAAGTGTTCTTTGCTGCACCCTGAGGAGCAGCATTACATCATACTTGTTGACAGCCCCAATTCAGCTTTAGCCTTCATTACTATAGCAGGAGTCCTGATTATTCAAATGGCCATGTATTTCTCAGTGTCATCTGAGGTCAGAGTGGAGCAACCCGGCAAATCACACGCAACAGAATGAAGCTGTCCTCATCTTTGTTCTACAACTACTTAACTTGCTACAAGGAAAAAAAGCTGCACATTTTAAGTATACTCATCCGCCCTCAAATACCACGTCACTACGACTCACCTGATAATCACCTGGAAAATGTACCACTGCTAAAAAGAACAGGGCTACACGATGAAATGCACCAGTATTGTTACAGTAATGAAGACTGAAGCCATATCTGCACTAACCTCTTAAGTGCTTTGTAGCTTGTAGTTATTGTTTTACAATACACAAATAGCATGTAATAACAGATTAACAAACTGATGCCTAAAACATTAAATAAATGGAGTAATAAAAAAAGCATGCTAAAAAAGAGGAGGTAATGAGCTTAAATGATGAATAGCACATTTTATATGAAAGTCACAATCACAATAGTCAAATCAGTCATGCCGTCCTTTGTTCTGTCACATTCAGTCACACGGCGTCTTTCTGCCATCTCTTACAGCCAATCTGTACTCTTATTGTCCTCTGTACTCCTTTGCCCCATTTCTTCCCCACACATCATCACTGTCTTTTCCAAATTTCCCTCACAAAAGAAGCTTGCCATTACGATGTATTTTCAGAATCTTTCCCAGTCTCTGTTTAGCTGTGGCAAGTCCTTTCTTTGGACGTTTACCTATGAGGAGAGAAAAAACAAAACTTGGTACAGTTAAAACACAAAGATTTTTATGCTGGCCATTAACAGAAAACTGTCACATCAACACATGCTTGCTACCATATATGGAGAAACAATGCTAGTTTAGTTTGATTTCATGTAACAAAAAACATTTGAGTACTATATATCAACAGTAGCAGAGGAAGATTTAAGCTCCTGATTAGCAACATTGTTATTCTATGTTTTGCTTTTAAGGACAAGCCGCAGGACAGCATCTTCAATTACCTTGTCCTGCTCCAGCAGACCCGGGACTTGCCAGCCCAGCAGGTGAAGGTGTAGAGGGGGAGTAGCTGCTGCTGTTTTGCGGTGAAAGAGAGGGTCGTCTTGAGGTCAGGAATACCCCTGGGGCCATGGCAGCACTTCCTCTGGGACCACCTGGGCCATAGGGTCCAGCTGTGTACTCATGGTCCAGCAGGCTGGCGGAGTAAACCTCCACTCTCCTCTCCTCCGTGATACAGTCCACTGTAGGTTCGGGGGGCAGTGGGGGGGACATTGGACTGGAGTCTGCCTGTAGCTGGAGCTGTGATGCTGCTGTGTGGGCTTTCTCTTGAGGTGCCTTCTTTTTTGTGTATTTTCTCTTGGCTGTTGTCTTCTGTTGCTGCTAAAAATTAAAATATTCCAGGGTTAGCTCTGTAGGCAGCACTGCTTAATGAAAGCCTGTCTATGCATGGCAGCACAATGTTCACCTGTTGGGCCAGCTTGGCAGCAGCAGCAGCAAGCCCAGTCTCTACCGATGCCACTCTGACGCCTTCCCTCACTGGTCGCTCCTGCTTGGGCAGGGTGGGGGTCACACGAGCTAGAATTAGAGGAACAGTGACAAATATTTTGTCAGTAGAGAAATATGATGCAGTAAAAAAGTCATGGCTAAAATTAAAACAATAATAAAATACTTTTCATGAGCTGGTACCTTTAGGACTCCATGGAGTATCATCCCAGTTCCTCTTTCTCTTCATTTTGGACTTCATTGTATGGTCTTCTTCATCGGACTCTAATGAAGGATACACTAAATAAAAAAAGAAAAACAGAAAAAAAGTAAAAAAATTTAACTAAATTATATTAAGGAACAACTTACATATTACAAGGATCTACAATATGGAGACTACAAAACCTCTAGCCAAAGCTCACCATATTCAGAGTCTTTGAAACAGGTGCCCAGCGTCTCCTGCTCATCTGGACTCTCCTCATCGCTTAAGTGCCTGGCAGGCCGTTTGATGGGCCGTTTGCCAGGCCTCTGAATGGTGGCCTTCTTCTCACCCTTTTTCTGAGCACCACTCATCCATGTGCCTCTTCTGCCTTTTTCATTCATGACCACCAGCCCCTCAACACCACCAGTTACGGAGAGAGGAGAAGAGGAGGAAGAAGAGGAAGAAGAGGAGGAAGAGGAGGATGAGGAAGAGGAAGAAGGAGGGTTGGCCATGGAGAGCATGCCCTGGATGGCATCTCGGGTGCTGGGAGAAGCTGGAGCTTCCTCACTAAGTGGCAAAATAAAAAAATAAGCACTGAAGTTCTCACTAAATAACATGTACACCTCCATCAACATTTTTCTTCTTTAATGTACTTTATTATTTCAGCTAATATACTGATATGTCAGCCATTTTTTAGGTTTCAAATTAACAACACATATTTCTAATTACTAAACAGATTACAGCAAGGGAAATATATGCCTGTGAAGTATACCTGAGAGCTGGGTCCAGGCCAGCCACCTGTTTGCTGGCCTTGAGTAGGTCAAGAATTCCTCCTGCTCCACCCTTCACTCCCTGCACAGTGAGCATTTCTTCATCTGTGGTGTAGTCCTCCTGAGGGAAACAAAAACTTATAGGGTTGGTTTCCCGGACAGGGATTAAGCCTAGTCCTGGATTATGTAGAGCTGTGAATAGAGATTTTCTATTGAAGAGGAAAGAGTAGTCCAAGACTAGGCTTAATCCCTGTCTGGGAAACTGACGCTTGATGTAATGTCTGTTGATATTGATTCACTAATTGCCACTGCCCCACTCAGCTATCCATGAGATGGAAGTACCGTAATTCTTTATAGGAAGTCTGAGAATTTACCTCAATGTCAAAGTCCACCTCCCCCGGTTCCCTGACTCTGTGCGGGTCAGTACATGGTTTTGCCCGAGGGAGTTTCCTTGGAAGACCAGCTGTATAAAAATATTGGGTTGTAACTTTTTATGTAATGATGCAAATTGTTATAAAGTTCTGTTATAAAGATCTGAACAGCATGACAGAAAAACTTGACATGACCCTACCAGCAAGTTTTTTCTTGCTGGGTGCAGTTGGCCTGCGGCGAGGAGGAGGACTTTCATCAATTTGAAGCTCATCTTCAGAATCAAAGTCTGAAAGAGCTGAGCTGCTTGTCAGAGGCTGAAACTGAGCGGGACGTCCAGCTCCATTAGCATTATTTGAACGTCCCCCCTTCTTCCTAAAAGGACAACAAGTACAATAGAGTCACACAAAAAGACTAAAAAAAATGCAAGTACTAAACTAGATTAGAGGGATATTATCTGTCAACCACAAAAACTCAATCATACCCTTGTATTTTGCCATTGGTCAGGACCAGTTTCAGCTTGCTCTTTTTAATCTTCCCATCAAAATCAGCAAGACAGGCACCAGGTAGATCCATCTTTTAGAGAGAGAGAGAGAAAAAAGCAAACAGTGATAAAAATGTTATCATTCACAACCCATTACATTTTAAGTCCAAAATTACATAACAAAAGTGAAACTTTTGGTACATTTTCTCTACCTTGCTCTTGTTCTTGGGCTTATTTGCTGGCTGGAATTTCTTGAGAGTATGTTTAGTATGAATCTCAAGCATATCCAGCTCTCCTGCCTCTGTCTTCATCTCCTTCCCTTTCTGTCCCTTCTTTTTAGCCCCTGGGGGGAAAACACCTACTCCTCCAGCCACATCCTTAGCTTTAGGGCCCCGTTTTTTACCTGGTGGTCTGCCAGAGTTGAGAGGAGCAGTTAATGGTGCTTTGGGATGAGGAGAAGGAAGGCCTTGTGAGCCACCAAAGGGAGCACCACTTCTGCCGATGTTCTGCTGGAAAATATCCTAAAAAGAGGCAAACATGCACAATATGTGAATCAGCAGTGGGCCTGCAATTTTACATCTTGGAAATCCCAAAAGGCTTTCCCCAAAAGCTTCAATAAAAAGACTGACACACACCTCTACAAGTCGTATCTCTTTAGCAAGGTCCTTCACCAGCTGCTGTGTCTTTATAGTCTCAGGAATCTCATCCTCATGTTCAGCCAAGGACTAAAAGACAAATGAACCCATATCCGCTTAACATACACTCAGCAGTTCCAAATAAATTATTCTTGAGTCAGAGTGCAAGTTTTATAAAAATGGCATCGTGGGCCATGAATTTCAAACCGACACCTACCATGTACAATGGCAAAGACAGTGAAACAACTTCAAAACATAGACAGTAAGTTATATGATCATTAAAGATCTTCTGAATACCTCTTTGCGGGTCCAGGTTCGGAAGGCATTATTTAGAGCCTTCGCTCCATTGACTAGGTAAGCGGCAGGATGCCGACGATTTTCCCTTAAACCTACAACAAACAACAGCATAAGTCCACGGAACAGCACTAGCCTGGGTTGATGCGATATAGTAACTATTACTGCAATTTAATCTGCAGACAAAAGCCTGCCTTTCTTAAAAGCATTACATGCCCACATAAATGACTTCATGCCCACACGTGTAACATACAACGTTTGTCCATAGTTCATGCAAAAATCACAACCAATCATGGATGATTTCAGGTAGCAATCAAAACAATGTAAACGATTCAAAATTTCTGAACAAATATTTGCTTACCTCTGAAGGTATCAAGCAGGTGCTTGCCAACATACCAGCACACAGTCTCAAAGTTAGGAAACTTAAACAAATCTGCTGTGCTGAGCCTCTTCTCTATTTCATATGCCCTGGCAAAGACAACAAACAGAACAGTTAGAAACAAAAAAGCTTAATGCACACATATTTTACATGATGTGCATACCTAATGTAATAATGTACAACCTAAAAATCATTAATCCTAATATCTCAAAACCGGGACACATCTTACCGAAGCTGCATGTCAATGTTGAGGCTGTGAAGGAAATTACCACCAAATGCCAGGCAGTCAACAGGAGTGAGAACTGCATGGATCCAACCTGGCAGATGACAAAAAGACCACAGACAATCAAATATTTCTATTATCATGACCTCTAAGACTGCTAAACTGATTGTCATCATTGATCTACAATTCTCTTCAATAAACAGTTGTGAGAACAGAAGAGATAAAAATATCTTTGGATCCACAGGATAAACCATATAATTGTGCAATCAATGGACTTCCCCATTGATCTTATCTGCCAGAAACAACTGAACTAAGGACACTATTCCTAGAAAAATGCACTACACTTGCACTTTGACCTAAACTTAATTTATGACAAAGAGCAAATAGGATCAAATATCATTTAAGCACTGCAATAAAAACACAAACATACAAAATATAGGGCATACCAGTAGGGATAAAGAGAGTATTTCCTTGCTTGACTGAGCACTTGTAACACATATCCACTTGGTCCCCAAAGAAGAGTTCATTTTGATTGGAAGAAGAGCTCCAGCGCTCAAACAGGGCCAGGTTGGCAGCCGTTGGACGGATCAGGTAGAAGATCTTTTCACCCTGAGACAAGAATGTGCATAATACTAACTGGTCTTCTCACTTCATATGTTAATATCCTAACTTCTCTTTACTTAACTATTATTAAATGAACATGGCATACTCGCAGCACATGGTACCACACAGAGGTTCCACCAAAATCAATGTGGAAGTCTGTGTAGCTGTCCTTCACCCCCATCAGGCAGTACTTTTGCACATTTGGCCTCTCAAACACAGACTCTTCGGGCCAGAGGTTTTCCACCCATGAAAGTTTCCTCACAATTTTTGGTGTCTCTACCAGATTTGACAGCCTAAATGCATAAAAAGCTTTGAGTTAAAAATCTGATTAGGGCCATGCATTCAAAGACATGATAAAAATGCATAAAATAATACCTAGTATCTGAAAACTCCAGGCTTATCACATTGAGCACTCTGTCTCTGTTGGGGCTGTTATAGAATGCAACAAAATCCCCAAGTTTCATCTTTAGGTCTGCCTGACGGATCACGTCAATCACATCAATTTCCTTGTCACTTCCTACAAAATGAGAAGCATTTCATTAAAAGTGCACTGGTTGATGTCATTCTCTCAAAAGTATTTGGGTTAAAAATGTTAAGTCCCAAGAATTCACAAAACTATGACAATATAATGAGAATTATTTCATTACTGCTAACAGCACTAGGCTATATTTGGAAAGTAAGTAATTTACCAATATAGTGCTCAACATCAGAGACTGAGAAAGATGACGGAGGCAGACTCATGCCCAGTCCATCTCTCCTCAAAACCAGGACTGGAACACTGAAGGAGCGCTCCTCTAGAAAATCAACTGTCAGTTGAGCTCCTGTCGGCTTGAGAAGGACCTCATCAGCACTAAAGATGAAAATAAATAAAAATTAACAGACGCCATCATGTTTTTCCTTCAGCTTTAAGCATTTCACAACTCTATTAATTAACTTGTCTCTATATAAACAGCTTGGGGAATCAAAATATTTAACTACTCAGTTACAAACGACACAAACCTTTATTGTTAACAATGACAATATTTAAAATAAACTTTACAAGAGGGATCATTTTAAAAAATACCTTGGAAATGTCCGGCTCCTTAACTCTCTAACAAACTGAGGACTCCCAGTTTTCACAGGCCGTCCTGATTCTCGCCCACTTGCTACACTTTCAGCCTGCTTTGGGGCCCCACGTCGCTTACGCACTTCAGAAAAAAAAGCAAACAATTATACAGAAAATGTTGCTTTCTCGTAGACCTACTATGAAACAAACCTATACACCATGAGCTATTGAACAAGAACTTCCTAAAACTATTATTAAAAACATTTACCATATTACTAGAGAAGCTGTACTAGAGACAACTTCATACAATAAAAAGGGAAAAAAATTAGTACTTACTGACAGAGGGCCCATGTGTCACCTGACAGTTAGGGCAATGATACAAGTCAATTTCTGCTGCTTTATCTTCTTCAACTCCAACACAGCTACAACAAAATATGATTAATGTGAGAACCATTCAGTACATAACATGAAATTCGAGACAGTAGTAAGGCTTATGAAGTACAAAATAAAATATCACACTGACCTCCCATGAAACCAGTCTTGACAAACATCACATTCTATCATGAAACGAGTGACATCGTAAGGAAGTCGGCATAAGCAGTACACGGGAACAGATGCCATACTGAACTTCTGGGCAGACTATTTAAGCACCAGGAGAGTGTAAATCTCAAACTTGATCTCCCTTTAGGTAATGCAGAGTGCTCAATTTTAGGTGTGCACGGTGGTCCACCTCAATGTTTAGTATTACAACTTCAGTCAGTTGTGGTATCACAGTCACATTCACTGCAGTAAGTTGGACTAGATAGTTTTGCATGGGCAAACGTCTGCTTCTGATGGCTTAAATAACCACTGCAGTCAAAATCCCCAGCAGACACATGCCTTGACACCTGTTGAAACAGTGATTGAACAATTCAGGGCAGAATCCTTTCAGTTCTTTGGAATAATGTGAATGCATTTTATGTATGAAAATGTAAAGAACACTTTAATTTTTGCACTTATTCTATATTACAACCTCACCTCGCACTTTTTGACCTGCATGTTGAGGAAAACAATCAGTTAACTATGAGAATTAAGCTATTGACCAGGGGATACATTTAAATGTGCAACAATGAAGATATGCAAATCAAATTTGTTGAACATAATCCGCTACTCAAAAAGTTGTTGTAAACGTACTAACCATGTGTTGCCACTCTGGCCGGTGTAAACACTAGCTGGCCGTCACTTTAGAGTGATGGTGACTCAAATTCGACAAGAAATTAAAAACCCGTGATAATTAGTCAAAATAAAACGCCATACGATGACATTTAAATTTGCTTGCAATGGGCAGTGGCATACACTTACCGGGGCATTCTTAATACTGATGCAACCCACCAGTAAATACTATCTATACAGTGTAAATAAAGTGAACACAATAAACACGGTAGCCCGGCTAACTGATTTAGCAATTAGCCACACAACGGCTTTATGCTAGCTAGCTAGCACTAAGAATTGTAAACATAAGCTCACAGAATAAGAAACTGCAATCAAATTCGTTTTTATTATTCACCAGTGAGCCCAATAAAACAGCAGAAATGTATTGAGAAATGAGGAAATGTAAGAATATGTTTTAGCTACGACGTCGGCAGCCCAGAACGCAGCTAACATGCTAACTAAAGTGCGCTAGGTACGAACGGATCTATTCATCGGCTAACTTTTAGTTTAACGTCAAACTTGGATACACAACTGCTAAACTACAGATAGCAGAATATTTTGCAATCAAACGTTGTAAAATGTACGTCGACGTGCGGCTCCCTGGCTCCCGGGCCGCTTCAAACAAAAACAAACAAAAGACTTGGCGCAAAGTCTCCGCTGTCAAGTCTTACCGTGTTCAGAGTGTCGCCCGTTGACCGAGGGCCGGCAGCGTCATAGCGGTCGGAGTCGCTGAGAAAATCCGAGGAGCCGTGAGGCCTAGTTTAGAAACACTAATCTGCTTTCCGATCGAGATGTTCGCATCGCTTCTCACTGGTTGCGCTCATTTAGAAATGCAAATCGAAAAGTAATCTGCCCACAGGTTACAGCAAGAGGTGTCAGAAGAAGTGCAGAGCGTCAACTCTGTTCAATTCGCCACATAAACATGGGTGATTGAGAGTCTCCATGTCAACACATCCGCACAGCGCCTGCTGTCTGCAGCGGCTGGACCAGGATCAGCCAGATACCCCCAGCCAGACTCACCCGGAGTAACGGCCTGAACCAGGATCAGCAAGATACACCTAGACAGACTCACACGGAGTAACTGGCTGGACCAGGATCAGGCAGAAACACCCAGCCAGAGTCACCCGGAGTAACGGGTTGGACACGGATCAGACAGATACACCCAACCAGGGTCAGCCATACACCCTGAGTAACAGGCAGCACCAGGATCAAAAAGATACTCAGCCAGAGACACATGGAGTAACTGGCACGACCGGGATCAGCCAAAGTAAAGCCAAAGACGGACTGGTCAAGCATCAGCCAGATACACCCATGCAGAGACACATGGAGTAACGGGCTGGACCAGGATCAGTCAGAGACACCTGAAGTTTCGGAAAGGACCTGGTTCAGTTCAAATACTGTCTGGATTAACGAGCAAGACCAGGATAAGGCAGATACACACGAAATAACGGGCATGGGCTCACTGCTCCGCGCTCCAAACGGGGGCGTTCTGTAATAACTCATCTACAGCTGAGAAAACCGAAACAGAACTAATAGTACAGTGCAGAATTACACAGCACAAACACGTTACAAGTTTTTAATGAGATATAATTCTGTAACTTTTCTATAATTTACATCTTTCTGCGAGAACAAATACATCGTGAAATACACTCTATGGGCTATATTACACCAACAGGGACTTTGCATTGAAATACACAGACTTTAACATAGAGTTGGTCCCCTTTGGCAGCTATAACAGTTCCACAGCTTCTACTCTTCTTTCCTCGAGATTTTTTAGTGTTTCTGTGGGAATTTGTGCTTATTCATTATGTAGAGCATTCAATAGATCAGACACTGATATTGGCCTGTCTTGCAATCTCTTTCCAGCTCTTTACAAAGGTGTTGGATGGGGTTGAGGTCAGGGTGTCCCAGCCTGGGCCCTGCACAGTTGAGTTTTCTCTGTACTTACATTACCACTTTAATTGTGGGACAGCTTGTTAATTATTTGACAAGATGTTTCAGGGGTTTTGGAAATATAGAAAACTCCCTTCTTGCAGAGCAGGGAGGCCCCCAAGGCCAGATTTGTGAACCAGTGATGTGAGCTATAAATCCATGCAATGATTTTTAAATAGCAATGTGAATGAAAAAGCTTGTTTCAGGAAATTTGAATGATAAAAATAGTATACAAAAAGTTACTACAAAAATACGTTTATAATTTGTGCCTATAATATACTGTTATGATTAATGGCTTTATTTGAAATTAAGAAGTATGCAATATGCCGAATGGAGAATGTATGTGGAATATACATCACACGGCATGTCCAAATGTGTCCAGTAGGGGGCGATATTTGCAAAGCGTATGATTTAAACCATGACTGAAATTCTCAGAAAATACAGGAATCTCATTAGTACTCCTAAGACCTACTACCATATCCCCAACAGCATGTTGATCATACCATCCTTGGTTTCAGGTGTGCACATTGATCTGTGATTCAGTCCTCTCATTGTCGTTCAATTGTTGTCATGTTTTATCATGAACTTAAGAAAAGCTTTCACTTTTTTTGCAGCACATGTGTTTGAACACACACTTTTATCTTTTTCAGAAGTGACACAACAGAAAACCATTCCAGGAAGTACAGTATTAAACCACAGACAGAGGAGAATACTAGTACTCAGCAAACAGATCACCTTTTCTGAATACTGCAGACATTCAAACTATTCACAAGAATAGATCACAAAATAGTGGGCTTTGGGCTCATACGTCTCTGGGATAATAAAGGACAGCTTTCGTTCTGGTATAATTGAGCAAAATCACTCATTCCTTTTTCATATGTGTGTTACTGTGCTGTGAAATATGTGCAATAGGGAATGTAACACATATAGCACATAATTTTTAATTTCAAAATTTTTCCTCAATGGTTTGCTGTGAAATATAATCAGTTGGTCCAAACACTCCAAAACTGTTTTGAATGACTTCTTTTTATGATGTCACAGAAACCAACTCATTTATATAAACCTGCAAGATTTTAGTACAATACTATAGAAGTTATAAGAGAGTTTTGGCCTCAACCAACTCAAAACAGAGCTTATTGTTATAATTCCGTCTTAAAGGTGCAGTAACAAAAACAGCTTGTTCAATTCTTTGCACAACGCTCCATGCAGCAGATTTGGTGAAACAGGTGTTTGAGCTGAGAAAACAATTGAGAACCCTTGTGTAGGGTATGGGCCCTTTAAACATATGTATAGAATATAACATATATGTAAATAATGTACTGATAAAGGTCCTTAATTACTCCAATCTCCATAAATCAGTAATGTCTTTTTTACTTGAATCATTATTCTTCATTGAAATTTCTAATCCCTGAAAAGGTTATGTGTGGTTTGTTATCATTTAGTTAAATCCATTTATAAGTTTTGGCCTTTAAACAGGTGACGTATTAGGTAGATATAATTGATAGTAGCAGCAATACTTTAAAGTGAAAACTTTATAGCTTTACCACTAGAGCAGCCTGCTGCACACTAACCCCCCTCGCCCAGTTAATGACCTGCAACATTACCAAATACAATGGGTTCCTGGGGTTTGGCAATGCAAACATTTATTATCATTAGAGTGATAAATTACATCATACATTTTTAAAAACATTAACATACAGAGTCTGTAAACAACAACACCGTAACTGTTTAGCAACCAGCCGATTATTAGGCAATTATTAATTTATTTTTCTTTCCTTAAGTAGTTTAGTTTTTAAATAGTTCAGCACCCCACCCCCACCCCCCCAAAAAAAATATTTGATTTTTTTTTTTTCGTACTTGTTCACCAAAATAAATATTTTGACATGACCATATATAATAAAAACATTCTGCCTTATTTTCCCCCCTGTTTCACATCAGGTTGCCCTCACCGGCTCAGGATTCCAGACTCAGCGCTGGTGGCCGAGGCCCGGCTCAGGGGTGGGCTGGCTGAGCTTCAGCAGTCCGCGCCCCCATCACGGATTGATGAATTGATTGCAGTGCTGCTGCCAGTGTGTCTGTGCCCTGGGCGAGGGCGCCCCGGTTACGAGAGGGAATCCCAGCAATGGCACCCGCTGTGGTGCCGCAATTGTGCATGGCCTGCAGGGGGCCTTGGGGGCTGGCAGCCCCGGGAACAGCCCTGACCCACATACTGCTGTCACACCCCTGGAGACACGCACTGCGAGGGCAGGCAGAGAGGTGTATAAGTGGTGTTTGTGTTTCGGCATGCTTGTGTGTATGTGTGTGTGAGTGTGTGTGGGTGGTTGGGATAAGCCAGGAAAAAGTGGGGGTGAGGTGGTGGGCACCTTATTGAGAGGATTTTCAAAATTCCCACTGCTAGATTTTTCCAAGTTAGTGATTAACGCCCGCCCAGGGCAGTTAGAAATTATTTTTTTAAAGCATGAGAGAAAAGAGATGAACTGCTAAAAGCTCAGGTATAGCTAACTGTCTGTTTCCATTGCACCATACTTTTGGAAAAGATTTATACCCTCCTGTGGTATTGTGTAATGTTACCAGCATAAAGACACAGATTATAATTATGTACCAAACCACAAAAAGGCTGAAATATATGGCAGAACAGCCCCAAATCCCACATTAGTTAAACTGAATTCTGAAAATAACCAAATAAATAATAAACCCAGCATGGACGCAACTTATTCGGCAGAGTCACACCAGTGTTTATTCTCGGTCATAGAGAGTTTATTTGGGCAGTTTTGTTCAACAGATTACTGTGTATATTCATACAGGCAGGTTCACTGCAGTAATGGAGATCAAGCATCAACATACTAAAAAGAGGTTCCGAGTCACTTTGAAGAGTTTCTTGTTACTACTGATTTGTGTAGTGCATGAACACAAAAATCAGCAATGATTCAACAAATCTAGCGGCTCACTCTGAACAACAGCTTCTGATGGCAAAACAATGGAGTCTTGGGTGTTGTAAGTTCAAATATATTTTGTTGATGAGTAAAAGCTCCCACATCATTTGTAGATTGTCCAACTAAATGTATATAACTGTTAATATAATAAGCTTAGATGCAGGAGCCTTTGTGTACAGATCAGTGGAGAACCAACAGATGGACTTGCTGAGGTGAAAGACAGATTCTGCATAGTGCAGTGAGAAAGATGCCATTCCAGACACAGTCCAGTCCTGTACAAAGCATCATTGCTGCTTGAATGTTTGATTTTTACAGTTATAATCTTAGCACAAGCATCAATACAAAGCATAAATAATGTTGGTAAAGCGTGTACAAAATATACAAAATATGTTTTATCAGCAGCAAGAAAAGAAAAATTATGACAAAATGGCAGTACAAATTTCTTTTCCAGTTTTAGGTTTATATTCATTCACAGCACCAGGACACACACAGACGCAAATCCAATTTAAACACAACGTGAAATTTGAATGTGAAGAGCAGAGCTGCACAATTGGTTGCTTCTTAGCTGCTACCACAACAGTGACCTAACACTGATACCACAGAGGGCAAAAAATATGCAAATAAATTCTCTAATCTATTACACTTTTAAATAATTGTGTGCTGTGAGGATCCTGGCCCCAATTTTGAATGAGAAATTTTGGGGGTGTTTTGGTAAATCAAGGCATTCGTTTAATCCGACAAAAATATTACTGTGGTAATGCAAATTAACAATCATCCTATTATTGAGTCACCAATATGTTTTTAATATACTGCAAGACTGTAATGGCAATGTGCAGGCAAAGTGAATAGAGTGCCTTAGAATTTATCTCTTTGACACTATAAGGATGTTGTCAGAACCACAAATGTCTGAAACACCTATACCAGTCACAGAGCTACAGAGAGTTTCTCCTGTCCTGCCTATGCACAGCATCTGATACACACATGCAACAAATATAGCGAGTCAGCAGAGCACACTACCACAGCAGAGAGGCATCATGCGAGAGCAGCAATTTCCTTGAGGTGTACAAATGAAGCTGTAATAGATTTGTTAATGCCACACCAGGCATGTTCTCCAGGTGGTGCACTTCAGGTTGTGCACTCCAACACAAAATGTGCAGCCATCATAACAGAGCGCAATCTATCATTCTGTCAAGGCAATGTGTACGTGCAGAGACAGGGGAGCAGTATTGTCTAATATGTTCACATACAGAGGACTAACTGAGGCCTGCTCAAGACCTAGCTTAGATGTGCAAGCAGCCAAAGTACTACTACCACTCTCAACAAAATTCACCACTAAGTTAAATGCTAATAAAACACACTGTCTCACTGTAAATCTCCACAGCATTTCTCTAGCAAAAACATATAAAACTGAAACTCACTGGAACACATTTTTGAGTCTAGCATTTCTTGAGTCATGGTCCTAATAATGTCCAGTAATCAGAACCCAATCTCTGGAACTGATCAAGGACATTTGACTTCAATTCTTTTGCCACACTGAAAAACATTCTGGCCAAGAGGAACAAGGTTTTAAGCCACTAGGGCAGTGTGTTCTGATAGTTTAAATGACCTGCATTTAACACTAATGACTATATGCCACAATAATAATAAACTTCAGGGCAGGGCCATCCCCTTGTAGTGTTTTATTCATTTACAGGGTACATATAAGGTGTTTTTGATCAAATCTGACATGAGAGCCAAGTTCCTTTTATGTCATTAACAAAGGATGGATGTCATAGGCGTGTGCTACCTATCTTTTGTGATTGCTTTCATAGCAGATAAATCGGAATGAGAAAGGGGTTTAAAGTGACATTTTTACAAAGTGAAAAAAACACTGATGAGTGGAGCCCAGGGTGCACAGTAAAACTCTGGTCTGGCCTGGTCTTTCCACTCTCATCTTGTAAACATAATAAAAGAAACTCCAACCCTCTGGCGCTCCCTGATGATCTGCAGCTCAGATACTTTCTCCTCCAGTTCGCTTCACTTCTTGTTCTTGAGCTGGTTGGCCAGCCAGTCTAATCCTTCGTACAAACCATCGCCGCTGGTGGCACAGGTAGCCTGGATGTACCAGTTGCGATGACGGAGCGAGTGAAGACCCAGCTTATCCGTGATCTCCGCTGCATTCATGGCATTTGGCAAGTCCTGTAGAGTGTCAAGAAGAAAAGACTTTAAGGCAGGTTTCCAAAACTTCAATCTTCATAATAAACAAACTAGGAAAGGCAAAAATGTGGCAAAATTTCAATGATGCTAAAAAGGATGATATACACAATAACTATCTATAAAACTGTTTCTAAAATAATGTAAAACATTTATTTTTTTTCCAGTAAAAAAGTTATTAATTGAATGTTTTAGATTTGCATTTCTGATACAACTTCTATTTATGTTTCAGTGAGCTCAGAGTGATAAACATTTAATTGCAAATTAGACCATGTTTTTGTTATCGATGGCCCGTAATGGTTAACAGGTCCAGTAGTGGCTAAGTGTGCAGCAGGAGAGGCTGAAGACGCCTCTTGCCTGTTTGTTGGCGAAGACAAGCAGCACAGCGTCTCTCAGTTCATCTTCAGCTAACATCCTCATCAGTTCTTCTCTGGCCTCATTCACTCGCTCACGGTCATTGCTGTCCACCACAAATATAAGACCTGAACAAACATGCAGCAAAATAAGGGACGGGAACATTATGTTTATTTATGACAAAAAAACTATAGTTTATAAGGAATTTAACTCGCAATAAAGTGTCTTTGGGGATAAAATGGCCAGACCATAATTTCACAAATTAAAGAATACATTTGTATTAAAATTATTTGTATTAGAATGCAGAATATAATCTGTCTAACTGACTGGATGTCTTCCAGAAAAAAGAGTGACCTTGATTTATAACCTGAAGATGTACCCTGATGTGAATAATCACTAATGCATGAGTTTGTGTTTTAAGCATGTATGAACTCACCTTGTGTGTTCTGAAAATAGTGTCGCCATAAAGGCCTGATCTTGTCCTGACCACCCACATCCCACACTGTGAAACTAATGTTCTTGTACTCCACCGTCTCCACATTAAAACCTGAAGAGTGTAAAAAGTTGCAAATGTATAGATTAAGACAAAATGCACGCTTGACTGTAGACAAGAAAAAGAGTTTATAAGTAAGAAATGGTACCGATGGTGGGAATCGTTGTCACTATTTCTCCCAGCTTCAGTTTGTACAGAATTGTGGTCTTCCCAGCTGCATCCAAGCCGACCATCAAAATCCTCATCTCCTTTTTTCCAATAAGACTCTTTAGGAGATTGCCAAATATGTTCCCCATGCTGGCAGACTGACCTTTCCTTCAATAAGAAATGTGAAATTGAGAGACACTAAAAAGCAAGCAATGGTGTCCTTTTATTTGCAAAGTACCAGTCTTACTAAATAAAACCCACGTGTCACATTCAGACCTCATATCCAGACAAATCAACACACAAGTGAAGAATGACACTTGTGTTTACTTCTCAAGAGTTCGCCATCTTAGGCATAAGAAAACATTCAGGTTATTAATGATAATAAAATGCTGTCTTTTGTGTAATAATTCTAATAGATTATTCTCTTGGGATACCCAACTGAAATTGTACCGTTTAGTACAGATTTTTGATTGCCATAAAATATTCTCAGTGAATGACTTGTTTAGCTGAAGTTAGGCCTAAACACAACAGTCTTACGCTGCTGTGGACATATACACAACAAGGAAAACGTTGTTTTGACCACAAGGGTATTGAAAATCAGCAAATCATGAAACTATGCAAGCTGCTCAACAATCCTTGCAATTTGCATCGTAAGTCATTTCCTATTCCAAAAGGCTTCCAAACCCAGAGGAGGTTTTTGATAAATCATTTTACAGCACATAGTAGCCATAATGCTGCAGCCACAGAACAGGGGTAATGAAGAAGACATCCTATCTGCTGGACATTTTATCCCTTGAACAGGGAAAATCATAGTTCCTAATGCACCAGTGGTCCTCATTACGGCTGTCGCTGCTGTCAGCTCTCCCTTTTAGTTTGCAGTTAGAGAGGTTTAATGGCAGTGTTAAGAGCAGTCATCCAACAGAATGGTCATAAGTGCAAGCAGAGCAGGCAACCGCCCATTTAGATAACACCATTAACACCCAACGACACTCTCAAAAGTGCATGTGCAAAACAGGTTTCTATGAAAACTAATAAAGCAATCTGCAGAAGGATGATATAATGTGACACACACAAGCATAGGGACCTGATAGGCAGAAACAGAGTAGGTGTTCTTTGGGGCATTTACCTCTGTAGTTGACCAAAGAAACGCCAGTCTGATTTGTTTCAACCTCCGGAAGAAACGATCCTGTGTGTTAACAGTTCAGCAACATTAGGGCCCAAATATTACAGTACCTGATGACAGTTAAATTGCTGGAAATATACAATGACACTCATAAAATACGACCACAATTAATTTCAAGTCCAGATCCATTCAAGCAGCACTACTGATTACCATAGCAACAGACCAGCAATAATACAGCAGTGAGCCAGTGTAATTATTGTGGGATTGTTGCTACCTCATCTTAACCTTTACAGTAAGAAATTACCAAACCTTGCATGACTCAAAGAAGTGTCATCGCAATGACACTGAGTGAGAAAAAGCCAGACTGCCAGCAGAGACATTCTGTAACTGTTGAAACACTCAAATAACAGTGGTTGCTCAGTCATTCATGAGCAAGCACTGAATTACGCGCTGACAAAACAGAATTAGAGTGGTGTTAAATAAAAATAAAATCAAGGAAGGTTAAATTAACATACAGTAGATGATGGCAGATGGAAAATGCTATGTAGAAATATAGTTGAGTGTTCATGCATTGTATAGAGAGGAACAGGGCAGAAGTTGTTTGTGAAATCTGGACTAATGTACAGCTTTTGTTCATCTGAAATATATTCATGTGAATCAAGGATATATATACATATACATATACATATATATATATATATATATACACACACACACACACACATGAATATGTTGAATAAGCATATCATATTAAATATACTGACATTTCATTTGCCACATGTTTATTTATTTTTTCTTTCAGCATTGGATAAAACTACTTCCAGCTGCATGAGGACACCATTAAACCATGGGCAGAGAGTTGGCCTCTCTGTTCCACCTTAAATGGCTCAGCAGGTATGCTCTGCACCATCTTATGTAGAATACTGACTTTACTCAAAATTGCCATCTTTTGTATTTGGCATGTTACATTACATCAAAATACATTAAATATGTATTAGTTATTTATGTGTTCTTGATACCAACTTCTATTTTTGATACCTATTTTTGAACTGTCAGTTCTAGTTATTACATCCAAGCTGCTATTTCTTATTTATTTATTTATTTACTTATATTTATATGTTATTTTTACAGATAAGTAATCTATAGTTACAGAAGAGCATCTACAGAGTTGCAGATCTTACCTCCTTGTACTGTGCATTCCAGTTTATTGCAAGCAGATCTTATCTCCTTGTACTGTGCATTCCAGTTTTTTGCAATGACAATGATATTCTATTCCATTTAATTAATTTACATTACATTACACTCATTTGACAGACGCTTTTGTCCAAAGCGACTTACAATACGATACATTAAAGTTTCAGGGAAATGTGAGAACCAGAGGAGAGTTCTAGGTACTAAATCTTTTTGTAAGAAGAGATGCTCTCTGAAAAGATGAGTCTTCGGGAGGTTTTTGAAGAGAAAGTCTGCTGCTTTGGTTGGATAGGCACTTCATTCCAACAACATGGAACCACAAAAGGGTATACAAGTGATACCACACCTGTGTGCCGTACCAGTGGTCTAAATGTTCCAGCACAGCTCCAAGCTGAGATTCAAAACAGGCAGACCAGCATCTCTCATCTGTACGCCGGCCGTGCTGGCCTGAATTACCTACCGGCAAACGCGTAAACCACCCTGGCTGCGCTGTCAGCTACGTGTTCTGATGTGGTATGAGGTATATTACGTGCTGAACAGTCGGTGTATTCAATTAAGTATTCATTTTCTTTTGTCATTTCTCACCTTTGCCGCATCCACACTCACCTCACACAGCACCAGCGGACAAGTCACCTCGGCTCAAGTCTCGCGATAATACCACAGGGGACCATGGTGTATCAGGAGTCGAATTTTTATAATTTCGCGAT
>JBBMFX010000128.1:24205004-24218737 GCA_037832545.1 Rhabdalestes septentrionalis | reverse complement strand
CACACACACACACACACACACACACATACATACAAACATACATACATGTTTGTGTGGGTGTGTGTGTGTGTGTGTGTTTGCCTGTATGTATATATAATATATTCTTATATTCTTGTTATATCTGTTGTTACTATTGATATTGTATTGTTATTATTACTGTCGTTACCGTGGTATTATTTTGTTATTACTGGCCTTATTAACTGCCGTGTAATTTTCGCTTCCTCTTCCAGCCACTTTGCGCGTGCTCGCGCTGCTGCTTGGACTGAAAGGCGCGTGCGTGCTGCTCGTGTCCGCGCTGTCAGGAGCGAGCGCGGCGAACAGCAGCGGCCGCTGGTGGTGAGTGAGAACACCACGGACTGATTTAGCGCAGGGCTGCTAGACCTTTGTTGTTTGTATTGTTTTTGTTCTTTATGAAGGGGCATATGCACTGAGCTCTAAAACCTCCTGTCTCTTAGTAGTGATATGTTATTGACAAAATGGACTCATGTAAAACTGCTGGCATCACAGAGTGAAACACAGGATGGGTGTCTATAGCAGTGGAACAAGCACTTTTGGCTCCCAGAAGAACCTTTCTGCAGAAAAACTTTTTAAAAGGCTGCATGATGTAAAGGTTCTGTACCAGCCTTTCAATTGTCATTGAGGAATTTGTTGGTTGGAAATTAATGTGGTCTCGCAACTGAAAAAAATCTTTGATTTAGCTTCTTTATCTGTTATTTGACATTTAGTGAAAACAACAAAGCTTAGAACAGGTAAGGCTTCCTTATGCGTGTGAGTGGAAGGGAAAGAGGATGAGGAGGATAAGGAAGAATGCATGCTCATTTAAAATGAAGTAGCCACCCCTCGTCTCCTTCCTTTTCGTTTTGACAGTGTGGCTTGAACCCCAGACAACATTTTCCTCCGTCCAATGTGGAATAAATTAAATGTGGATTTATTTAATGGCTCCTTCATCCAGGGTCGCCTTCTTGTAGGCTCGTGCTTTGTGTTCACAATACTCCAAAATGGGTGTGCTGGCCAAAGCCTGTACATATCTGTTACAGACTAATCGTGTGAACGGTGTTTAATAAAGTGCCTGTTAATAATCTGCACACACTGGCAAAAGAAGCACTAGATGGCCAGAATTCTCTAAAACTTGCTCAGATCTTCAGTGCTGAATTAACACCAACAGTCCATCTGAACTCAAATGAGCTCTGCAGAATTAAATCCGGCACTAGGGATTTTGCTGTGTATGTTGGAAAATAGGGTTTAAATACATTATAAAACTGATCATCCATCTTACTTAAAGCCTTGCACCACAGGCACGGTAAAGGGACATGCCGTTGACATAGTCTGTTTTTAAAAATGGAGCAAGGTCACAAAATGAGATTGTGAGAACAACTTGAAACTGCTTATGTTGTCAGAAGCCTTTAATAAGCTCTCTATGTAAATAATCACTGGTTCCACTTGATATTACTGATAGGCAGGACATTAAACTGGCCTATCTCCAGTCGCATCTGACTTTATGGGCTCTGTTCTATATAATTACAGCCTAACAAAACAAGGTCAAGGTTAATGGGAAGCTTCCTATTTTATGTAAAAGATCTATGAGCAATTATTAAACATTTATTTTTTGCAGCATGGTTATGATGTTGCTCTGGGGTCTCCATTTTTTTAACAAATGAACTTGCACTGGTTAGAAAAGGCCTATGATATTTCTGAGAGTGAAAGTTTGAGAAAATGAATATACACTCTTTATAGTAAAGGTGCTAAAAGAGGTATTTGAAGCAACACCCTCTTTTGGTTCTCTAGCACAGATTATTGCTTGTAATCAACTTTCAGATTCCTTATCATCACTCTAAACTTCATGACTGAGAAATGACTAAAGAATGCACGATTCATGAGGCTTTTTGTCCTATTTGTCCCATGCATGTATAGACAAGTACAACATGTAGTAAAATGTGCCCCTGAAACATCTGTGAGACTGCGCAGTGTAGTTACAATAAATTAAAGGGAAAATTAAAGGGTAGACCTAAGTTACAAAAATACAGTAGAAAAAAATGAGAGAGCACAGGGTCAGTGACCTCTCTTTTCCTCTGCCAGGGGTATTGTGAATGTGGCATCTTCAGCCAATCTCCTCACCAACACCAAAAATGTGCAGTTGGCGCTAGACCCCAGCCTGACTTTGCTCAGTCGTCGCCAGAGGAGGCTGATCCGGCAGAATCCTGGCATTCTGCACGCCATCGCAGCCGGTCTGCACACTGCCATCAAGGAATGCAAGTGGCAATTCCGCAACCGTCGCTGGAACTGTCCCACTTCACACACCCCCACCGTTTTCGGCAAAATTGTCAACAGAGGTAATCCGTCTTGATTGTCATTTTTCACTGATTTTTACAGACAATATTTTACTTTTCGTTCTTGGTTCTAAGATGTATTGGTTCAAAGATGTATTATTATTAATTTACTATTAATTTCCCAATAAATGAATATATGAGTAAGTACACCCTTTAAAGGGTTTATGGACTAAAAAAAAAGCGGTTCACCTAATCTTTAATAGATAATTGTTCCATAAGGCACCATTTCTGTAAATAACGTAAATGTTCTATTACAGTTAAGGTTTTTTTGCCCAGAACAGCACATCCAAGCCTTCATTTATAAAAGTGCAGTTATCAGAGTGAGGAGTTGAAGATTAAGGGGTTAATATAAGCCTACCTTACATTTGAATGGAACAAAATGCAGGCTTATGGTCTTGGCCACTGGAGCACAACCCAACCGCAAGAGAGGCTCTTGCAAAATGATTTATTCATTTAAAAGCAGGCGCAGTGGGAATTCCTGAACAACATTGCGGCTGTTGTTTTGTCAGGTTGCCGAGAGACAGCGTTCGTGTTTGCCATCACCAGTGCGGGGGTGACCCACGCAGTGGCCCGGTCCTGCTCCGAAGGCTCCATCGAGTCCTGCACCTGTGACTATAGGCGACGGGGTCCTGGTGGGCCAGACTGGCACTGGGGGGGCTGCAGCGATAACGTGGATTTCGGCAGGGTGTTTGGAAGAGAGTTTGTGGACTCCAGCGAGAGAGGCCGAGACCTGCGATACCTGACTAATCTACACAATAATGAAGCAGGAAGAATAGTAAGTGACTACCGGTCATTGATAAAAAATTATACATGACAAATTCATTCTGAGAAATTAAAGACATTTCTTAATGTGAATATATTTGAACCATCTGATCCGTTGGCCTACCATTCAGTCATTTATCTTAAAACTTATAATTTGGTAACTGCAATTTCTAATGGGATAACTACTGTGAAATAGTAGTTGTGTGAGCTCTACGGTTAGATTTTTAGACCCACATATGGCCCCCTGCAATATTTGCCCCTTTAATCCCTGGCTTATTATGCAGGTATTAATTGTGTTACTTAATATTCAATTAATTCTTTAAAATATTATACGCCTGTAATGAAACTAATATGCAATATATGTAGATATGAGAGTAAGAACTAGAAGCCTGTCTCTGCCCACAACTCTTAACACACCCACCTTTTAACAAGTTAAACACCAAGGCTCTGTGTGTGGACATTCATAACTTGGGTAAATTACATAGTAGCATGACAGTAATTTCTGAATACTTCATAGTAGTTAGTGAATGATGGGTCAGGATGGGTTGGGTGCACTTTTTGGTTTCAGTTCCTCTCAGTGTTTTTTCCTTCTGCTTTTAGGGTGTTTTCCTGCCACTGTTGTCTTTGGCAAAGCTCATAAGGGGTCTGGACTTTTGTGGAAACTGTTTTGTGACAATGTATATTATAAGAAACAACATAAAATTGAACTGAGTAAAAGGATTTGAATTTTTAAACCAGCCATTTTTGTACAATAATAAGATATTTCTTTATTAAACAATGAGTGTTTTTCAGCCCACTTAATTGACAGGTTTGTTAGTAATTAATCATAAAACCATCTACTATTAAGTAGCATGACTAAAATATTACTCAGCACCTGCTATTATCCAGGAACTGCTACCAAGCTATCGTGCAGATTATATTGTATTAAATTGATTACATTTTATATGACATCCCCATCTCAGAACACACCCACTTTTGGAAAGCCCCTGGTCATGAGAATGAATAATTGAAATGAGGAAAATTACATAGGTCTTAATGGTATAAAGGGTTAAGCACTTACAATTAAGCTGAACTAACTGACTGTTCACCGGAAACCCCTGCACATGTCTGGAAACTGCAGATATCCTCCTTTGCAAGGCAGTCAGACGCACCTGAATGGAATGATCCTCTGCTGCACAGCACCTAGCCCAAACTACCAGACCGAGGGGGCATGGCGGAAGAGGCCCAGGCGTCACAGTCACCTGTACGCAGAGGCAGGCCATTTGAAAGTAGCCAATCCGAGAACGTTATTAATTTCTTCTTGCTGCTGATTGGCTGCTGCCCTGTGACGCTGCAGTCCAGACTTCCCCCCATGAAGCGTCTCGAGTGTTGTCGTGTTTTTTATTTTGTTCTTATTAAATCAGTGTATTCTTATTACTGTAAATTAAATTGATTTATTACTGCATTAGCACTGCTTATACCACAGAAAGTGAATTCAGTATAGTAGAGTTCAGTATATTTAGTATAGTATGGGTACAGGTTTACTATTACAGGGTATTGTATTAAGCTAATAACATTGCTGTTTTACATTATAGTGGGTGCTCTTGGTTTACTGTATTTATGAGGAAGAAAAACATGGATACCTCAAAGGCTCATTAAAGTTTAAGGGTCTGAAGCTGTCTCAGTGATATGGATGGAATAATTTCTCTCTTTCTGTATCTGTCCTACAGACTGTTGCCTCAGAAATGCGTCAGGAGTGTAAGTGTCACGGCATGTCTGGCTCCTGTACTGTGCGCACCTGCTGGATGCGGCTGCCCAGCTTTAGAGCAGTTGGGGACGTTTTAAAGGACCGGTTTGATGGAGCCTCCAGAGTGGTGTATGCCAACAAAGGCAGCAACCGGGCATCCCACCGGGCCGACCCACGCCACCTGCAGCCAGAGAATCCGGCACACAAACTCCCATCTGGCCGTGACCTTGTCTACTTCGAGAAGTCGCCCAATTTTTGCTCCTATAATGGGAAAACTGGCACACTGGGCACATCAGGACGCACCTGCAACAGCTCTTCTCCGGCGCTGGATGGTTGTGAGCTGCTGTGCTGTGGGAGGGGATATAAGACACGTATTGAGAAGGTGACAGAGAGATGCCACTGCACTTTCCACTGGTGCTGCCACGTCAGCTGCCTCAACTGCACCAGCACTCAGACTCTGCACCAGTGTTTATGAGGCTGGTCAAAAAATACAGCTGCGGCGCTTCTGCCATAATCAAACTGGAACTGGACAATTGGATTATGGATCACTGGTGCATTTCCAGGGAACAGTATGTATATATATATATATATTGGACAGAACATGTAGTAGAAAAAATGATAAAAAACACCATATGTGAATGATGCTGGATTTGGCAAGAAATGTATCATAACTGACCATTTCTTTGGTATTATTTCATCAATGACATAGAGCTGACAGTGAGCATGTACAGTGAGAGAAACCTTAAAAGATCTTCTTGAGGGAACATTCCAGCATTTTTCAAGTTAATCCCTATCTGGCGCATCTGTACTACGCAGTCAGTCATCACAGGCGATAACTTTGGCTCAGAAAACCTGCTCGCTC
The DNA here is from genome assembly GCA_037832545.1 of Rhabdalestes septentrionalis. Lineage (NCBI taxonomy): Eukaryota > Metazoa > Chordata > Actinopteri > Characiformes > Alestidae > Rhabdalestes > Rhabdalestes septentrionalis. The sequence continues at coordinate 24,213,060 of JBBMFX010000128.1, read as the reverse complement.
AAAAGACACTTATAATACAATCCAGTGGGCAGCTGCTACAACACCTTGCCAATGGCTTCGATTATAAGCATGTTTTGAGGCAACAGGAGTTCTGTTTTTCCCTAAGTACATGGAAATTATTGCCCATAGAAACTGATCATACAGTGTGGGGAAAAAGGGAGTGCCCTGTTAAATTTTACTCCCCCAAGTTACAAAAAACACGAATGTACAATCAAAGCTGGTACAAACACGGTTATTATGGTCCAAATGTGTATCTTCCCAGGGCAAGGGGCATATTCATACCATTTAATTATTCAGTGTTTTCAGAAATAAAACAATGTCTGGTGTCAGTACAGCTGAAAAATATAACAGAAGTAGAATATGATACAATTATGTTTCCTGAAAACAAAATAAAAAGTACCACCATAGAGACAGTGATTGTACATTAAAAGGCACAATTTATGTTATGAACGTGGCAGATTATGTTGAGAAAATTGTGGCATATTCCTTTAAAGTTGATTCTTGTGCTTGAAGGGTTTCCTCAACCCATTATAACACTAGAGATAGACATAGTGCAACTCTGGCTAGTGCAGAGTTGAAATGAGTAAGTCAATTACAGTTAGATGAAATGAAGACCTCTGCGCACTACTATCCTTACAGTGTATACAACATTGCTGAGAGGGATCTTGTCCAAAAGTACTTATGGATATTGGGGCCAAAACCACCAATCTGAAGGTTCTGCCATCTCCTCCCTCTCCTGGTGCCTGATTCTCTGTGGAGAAGGAAACTGGAGAGCAGGAACTGGAGGCAAAGTCTGACAGATGTTCCTGTGGCCAGGGAACCACAAGCATGTTCTCTCATAAACTGGTAAAAAAAAACTCCTACTAGAGGATGGTTATTGAAAATATCTGTGTTGTTTTCTTTAGCTGCAGTTCTACTTTTCTCACCAAGGAAAAAAAAAAGCTGCATGATGTATATCTCGAAACGGGATGCGCCGTCTTTTCCCGATTTCTGTGTAGTGGAATCCTGGAGTCTGCCCAAGCTTTTAAGACTTCCCACTCAAAATCATCCTACTTCCCAGCGTTGCTTACACTCGCCTGTCATTTTGTACCAGTCTTCACTAATGGGTGGTTCACCACAGCACAGTACTGATAGACAGCGATTGGAAACCAGCATTAAAGAGAAGACTTACATTTTCTTTCAAAATGAATGAATGTAGTGTTGAAACACTGAAGAGAGACACTTGTTCATTGATCCCGTTATTGTTGGAGTGTCGAGCTGCACTAAAAAGCCTGCAGAGGGAGAATGGCGAAGGCCAGCAGTCTTTCCTGGAATCAGAAATACAATGCAAAAGTACATCATTTCCACAGTAATAAATTACATCCACACAACTGCTGTCAAAAGTGAGTAAAAGGTAAAACAGTCCGGGCATATTATATTCATGTGGAAATAGTGTCCACAGTCAAATCATATTACAACAGAGACTATAGAAAATGAATCATTTTCGCACAAGATCAGAAATGGGATGGCGTACGATTTCCGAAGTGTAAAGATAATCTAGTAAACTCCCTACTACCTAGTTTACAGTCTGTACTGAAACTGTTCTGTATATCAGCTGACATAACCAAAATGTTGTAAATACTTTACACAGATGAATATATATTTATGCTGACAAAACCTGCAAATTCTGAAAGTGGTAGAATTCAAAACAAGGATTTTCTGCAAACGCAGGGATTTTTATTCATTTAGGTGGGCTGAAATTAAAGAGCAATCCGACCAATGAATATGACTGGTGTGTTTAACTAGTCCATCTAGGATGTGACCAGAAACACCCTAAAGAAACAGCTGCCCTGGAATATGTTTTGTTTGCTTGTTTCTGAAAACCTGTTTTACATGCACTGAACATCATGTTGTTATCTTTTTTTGTGAATAGAAATATTTATTGCTGTGTGGCGGAGGGCATTGAAGAAATATTTTCAGTATTAGGACTTGAGATGTAGAAAAGTGTTCTTGCTGTCTTCCAATAGTGTAATAGGACAATAAAGTTTATATTTTCATGTATGAAAGAGTCCTCTCTCTACAAACATTCATTTTTTGTTAAGAAACACCTCGTTCTGATCATGGTTTTTCACTTAGACACCACAACATGCAGCATTATCATTGTCACCATGTGTCATCATGCAACAGAACTTCTGCCTGACATGACACAAGTGCTTTTTTGATTTCACTAAATCAACACTAAGAGAGGGCTGCTCCATCACATATCTTGGACCCAAAAGCCGCTGCTGAAAGCCTTTGAGAGGGCCTGCCCCCACCCGGGAATCCACAGCAACCGCTGAGGCACCCTGAGCAGTGTCATAACACGGCATCCATTCTATATGTTTTTACAACACCAAAAGCTTTGCTTCATTTACTTAATGTTGGAAAAAAATAAAGAAATAGTAAAAAGAAATAATGACAGGCCGTTTTTCCCCCCACTCCATTCGACTGGAAGGCCTGCATGACCACAGGAGGTTGGACGTGTTTCAGTTCTCTCTCTCAGGCCGGCGGAGGCGCAGTGGTGGGCTACTGAGGGTCAGCCAGCCAGAGCAATGCAAAGCCAAAGTAAGAGATGGAGGCAGAAAGGAGGCTATGTTCGAAACTATGCCCTATTCACTGTACAGCAAGAATGCCATTATTGATTATATTAGTAATTTTGAGAAGAAAAAAAAACATAAGCAAGAAAGCATTATAAACAGGGATCCCTTCCATTTTGGGGTGGGGGTGTTTTAAATTTATTTTAGAACATTAAATTGTGTTCAAATCATACAGCATCAAAAAAAAACATAAGAACTGAACAAGTTATATTGTATAAAAAAAACATTGCCTCACTGAGAGCAGAGTTATGGTAATTTGGTTTGGTGGACCAAAGCCAGCATCCTCATGTGTCCATTTCAGGGAGCATTGCTTTAAATAAACAAAACAACATCCCTGTTTCTGAGTTCCCTGTTTCTTAAAATACACAATCATTTAATGTTTCATTAATTAACCATAACACCCTTACTACATAATGGAATATTTGACTAAGTGCAGTTTTCTACTAATAACTTTATTTACATATCATATCAGGGGGGTAACCTCAGGCCATACAGAAGCCTGAAATCTATCACTGACTAGCAAAGAGCAGCAGACTAGTGAGTAGGTTCCATGGTCACCAGCTCCAGCTCTAGGCTATTTACTGAAGGATTCCCTCTAGAAATGCTACAGCCAAGAAATGCTACATCCAGGTAACTGTTTACCTGTATAAGGTGGAACAGAAATGAAGAAAATCTGTCCAATAATTGCTTCAGGTTAAGAGGTCATAATCAAAGAACTTTTTGTCTGTATTCCATGTAAAATATGCTTTCCAATTAATTGAATTTTAATGTTACATTTTTTGTTCACATTAAAAGTGAAAAGGTAGAACAAGCCTCTTGTCTGAGTCACGTCTGAATGCAAAATATTCTGGGTCATTTTTGATCATTACACATATTTTGAGGGTATACTGATTCTAGATCCCATGAAATCGACATGCCTTTTTTTTTTTGTTCTACAGTTGTGACTGATGAGTTGACCTATAATGCGACATCTCCCCCCTGACAGAATGTGACTACTGTTGCAGGGTGATAAACCTAAGGAATGTTGGGAAGAAAGAGACAGAAAGAGAGAGTGAGAAAGGTAGACGTGTTTTGAGCATCTGTGAAACAAATATGCTTCCATGGTCATAATGAGAAAAAGGCTGGTTGTCTGGGTCTGAAACACAAAGGAGTCATTCTATGAATCAGAATCAAAGTTGGATATATTTCATCAATTACACTAAGAATTTCTATTTCTGATGGCAAGAACAGAATGCACTAAAAAGACCAGACAAGCATGAAACGCTGTTAACAAATACTCAAGAGAATATGGCAGTCAATAAGGGAAATATTCTAAATTAAAATTACTCTGTTACGAAGAGAACCAATGGAGAGACGCAAATAAGTGCATATGAGCAGGGTTTGAGAGCAGAACCATAAAACGGAAAGAGTGACCAAAAGAATAACGAGTGGAACAATAATGTAGTGTTGCATAGTGCAAGAAGCATCTCGAGTTCGACTGCATGAACTACAACAGTAAAATGAACAAGGAAAAGGGGCGGGAGTGACAGAGAGCCGAAAAGGCAAGGAGGCATGAGACTAATAATAGACATATCGTCTGTCTCTACAATTAATGTATATATTTTTACAAGCTGGCCAAGACAGAAATTTCTTTTTCATTTAACCCAAGACGTATCATTAAGTACATCCTAACAGCCCGAATTGAAAGGGGAAAAATGAACTGTGAGCAAGCTTGAATCAAAGCAGCCACGGCCAAAATGGAATATGGGCCTGAGCGAGTTCACCCGAAAGGTTGATGGGTACATGGATATGCTTTAGAGGGCTGGAAGTGCACAAATGCAGAGTATTAACGGTGAGTGTCTGGGGAAAAAGAATTGACGGGGAAAAAGAAGGGATAAGAGAGTAAAATAAGGCGGCATTCCCAAGCACTGGAGGATTGAGGGAGGCAGTGGAGGGGGGCACTGTCATTGTGGGAGTGCTGAGGAGTCAGTGATAATTAGCTCAATTAGTGACAAAGGCAGTGTAATAAATACCGACTTAGTGTCTGGGTCCCTGCTGTCCTCTCCCTGCACGGCTTGTGACGCAGCCAGGGACTGATGGACAATTCATTAAACCGACAAAATACCCCACCGTCCAGGCGTGACGCTGCGAGTTAGCCCCCTACTGGCCTGTCCCATTGTTCTAATTGTCTGGGTTGGAGTCGCTTTCTGGACCCCTTCTCTTTACCCCCTCCTTCGTTCTCTCCTTTCACAAAAAACCCAAGGAGTTAATGCCCCTACCTAACTCCGTAAGTAGGTGATCGGCAGGTTTGGGAGGAAAAAAATGGAAAGAGTTTCTTGGAGGGAGGGTTTTAGGGAGTGGGGGCAGGTTCTTGGTGGGATTAGGGTCCGAGGGTTGCCTGGGAGTGCGGAGAGCGGCCCTGATCGGAATGTCAGAGAGATGAGTCCAGAAGCTCGGATACGGGACAAAGCGAGAGTTAATTAGGAAAGATTGAAGGGGCTGGCGACAATGGGCCGCCACCCGAGTCGAGATGAAATTGCTTCCGCGGATTATTGGGGAGCAAGTGTGTGGGTTGCGAAGATGTTTGTGTGTGTGTGTGTGTGAGGGGATGGAAGGGGAGGGAGGGGTTCATGCAGGCTGGGATTGATGGCTGCCCCTCTGCTTGGGGAGCAGGGGAGCGAGGGATGCTAACCGGCTGTTCCCACAGTCTGTTCTCCTGAAGCCACCTTTGACACACAGGCCTGCCAGGCGGCAAGCAGGGAGGGTGGCTGGGAATGCGGCGAACGGCAACACAAAACAACACGCAAAAAACCAGAAATTAATCATCTCTCAGGCTCCAAGGAGGGCTGAGAGACAAGTGAAGAGGGATGAGGAGCGAGGGGAAAAGAAGAAAGATCCACAGATTAAGACACAACAGGAGGAGATAACAGATACTGCTGAAATAAGAGGAAAAGCGTACCAGACAAAATGGCATTTGTTCATGTGTATTCTAAAGCGAATGAAGAGATCTACTAATTGCCGGTTCCCTTTGCTGGAAGACTCGATCCTTTTTCCATTTCTAACAATAAAAGCCTTAATTTAATAAGTGCCTCAGAAGGTCTCTAAAGGGTCTTTAACTTGAGAAGCAACTGAACCCACAAATGTTGGGCCAGCAGCGGTTTGGAGCTAATTGAATAATTGCACAAATTAAGTCACTTGATATTTATCCAAGACAAAACCACACTACGCCGAATTGAGTAAGACGTTGACTGAGTGAGACTTCTTTTTGCAGAAGAGCATTTTCTCTCCACAGCTACTTCTAGAGGAGCTTTCTCAGCTCCTCAGGAAAGGGCTTGAGGGGAATGGTAGAGTAAACAGGTCAATTACGGTGGGTCTTTTTGCGGAGAAGATGATATACTGACCCTCACCCTCCTCCTCCTTAAAAAAACAATCACAACATGGTCATGGTTTCTTATTGAAATTCCTATAAAATTGTGGAAGATTGTTTTCCCTGGTGAGACGCTGGGCCTGCTGAGGAGTTTAGGGGCAGGGGCCGCTGGAGAAAATGGGCCAAAGAGGGTGTGTGGAATGCACCCACACTTTGGGTCACCACACTGAATAGCGCACACACTGCAGAGCGGTCGGAGGGGCTGTGAGCAGAAGTGTTGGGTTTAGCAAAGTGAGTGTAGACTCCCTAGACCCTCAGAAAAATGGAAAACACTGGACACAGCGAGACACAAAGCCTGACGGTCTGTGGTTTTGCCCCTCCGGTGAGAGCAATTTTGGTGGCATGCCGTGCTCTGGATTATGTTTGTGAGTGAGAGATAATTGGGAGGTGTGCAAGTGTGGTGCTTTTCCGTGGGTCATGGGGAGTGCCCAGGCACAGCAGCTGGGCAATAGGCTGGGTCCAGGAGATTTGAACCCTGAAGCCTGCCTGACCCTCTCAGCAGATGGTGGCTCCAAAGAAACTCCCGCTTCTCATTACAATGGTTTTGCCCTTCTTACATCTCCATCATTCTCTCTTACTACAGCCATGTCACAGAGGAACATGCAACACCCGTGGCAGGCATGACAATGCATTCAAATAATGGCATTCAATAATAACTGAAAGGTCAAAGGATAAATGCCTGTTCTCGTTTCGCTGTTGAAAATTCATAAATCAATGTGCATTCTAAGATTTAGTATTTCTCTACTCATACATGCATACAATGTGGTCTACATTAAATATGGAAATTGTAGGTTTATGATACCCATTATACATATTTTACCTCATAAGAAGTTCTGTAGCAACTTCAGTTGAGCCGAGGCATGGAGTTTCAACTGCTGTCCATTTCCAGGAGCTAACACAACATCGTTTCTGCTGCCACTCATTTTCAGTCATCAGGGGCAGAAAGCCTGGAGTGACACAAAACAAGTTCACACAGAATGGGACATGGTTTACCACATATTTTTTTGTTTCAAGAAATCATTATACAAATACACAACACAGCCAAGCTTACGGTTTGGTTCACGGTGCATTTTCTCTCCACTAAGAGGGTGTGCTGCACCCTGTTCAATGACAGAATGCACAGGCTACATAGATAAAATTTTAAAATGTGCTCGAGTCACAGCCTTCCAATCTCAGATATTCCAAGCAATTCAGTTCACATGGTATAAAATGTTAATAAGGAATCAAAGCAAAACTTGGAAACGGACAGTTCATTGCAGATAGCTGACCAACTTAAAGACAGAAAGAAGCTGAGTATAATGAGGTCTAATTCAGTAACAGCACAGGAACTGATTGATGGATGAGAAATAAAAATGAAACCTGGGTGTTACATTAAACTTGGGCATGAATAATAGATGATACAAACATGATACAAACTGAAATATGACACTACACTTTGCTTTACAATATACTACTTTGCAATATTGCATAACATACTGTACAATAGTATACTTTACAATATACTACACAATATCATATGGTGTACTCTGCTATATTTTCTATCAAAAACTATTCAACATTGTAATGTATACTTTATATTATATACTGTAATATGCTATAGAGCACCATTCTCTAAAGCTATAATACACTATACAATCAAACATAATCTTATGAATGATCAAGAAAAAAAATCCCTAGAAGAATCACAGTAAAAGAAAACGTCACCATGTAATCACAGTGGCCCTCAGAGAATTTTAGGACAAGAAAAAAGTGCGGTTCTAAATCATTTTCTGTAACCACACGACTGCAGAGATTAAGTTTTCAGCGAAAAAATCTTTGCATATTTTGCTACATGACAATGACTGATGAGACTGAAAGAGTTCTAGAAAGCAATGGGAAGGGGAGACGGAGAGAGAGAAAGAGAGAGAGAGCAAGAGAAAGAGAGAGAGAGAGAAAGAGAGAGAGAGAGAGAGAAAGAAAGAGAGAAAGAGAGAGAGAGAGAGAGAGAGAGAGAGAGAAAGAAAGAGAGAGAGAGAGAGAGAGAGAGAGAGAGAGA
>JBBMFX010000128.1:24153144-24164123 GCA_037832545.1 Rhabdalestes septentrionalis | reverse complement strand
CGGGCGCGCGGAGGGCAAGATCACGCGCCACTCGGAGCGCTTCAACGAGCTCGTGTGTAACTACAACCCAGACATCGACTTCAAGGACGAGGAGAGGACCAAAGCGGACCGCCTCATGACCAAGGTACTGTGGGTAATGGAGTTTAGGTACTTTAATAATTTCAACGTAAACAATGTATACAAATTTTTATACACGGAATATGCATCAGTAGATAGATGCTCATGCAGAAGGTATTCTGCAACTGTTGGGTAACAAGGGGGGGGGGGATGGGGTCTTACAAACTTTTGGATCTACAAGAAACCATTGGTTCTTCTGAAATCAATGACATTTTCTCCCATTTGCTGCAGTTACAGCCTCCCCTCTTCTAGAGGTTGGAACAGCTATGAGGATTTGATTGCATCTAGCTATAAGAGCACTTGTGAGATCAGGTACTGATATTGAATGATCTGTTCTCTGTCTCATCTGAAAGTATCAGATTGAGCTCCATCACTACACAAAACATGCCCCTATAGGTACAGACAGGCAGTGACTCATGGGACCTTAGGCCAATGTGAAGTGTCTGAGTGAATGTTAGCAGGGTTTCTCTCTGGAGGTTATAGAATGTGCCCTAACTTTAATGTCTATATGAAAACTTCTAGAGTCAAATGTTTCTTATTGGATTTTTACTGTGTAAAATTACAAGTATTCAGTTTAGACTATACTTTAAATACAGTCCTCAGGTAGCTTAGTCTTTATACTTTTAGACAATTTTTTTGGACAAAACTCACCTAGAATGATTAAACGTGCAGGGATGAGTCAAACACTATTTAAAACCTGACAGGAGGGAGATGGTGTCAAATACAAAACTCAGTTACCAAATTTAGACATGTAAGTTTAGACAAACTGTCTTGGGGTAAAAATAAGAAGCAAAAAAGTTACCTGAAAATTACCTAAAAAGTATCCACTTTTAAAATTTCAAGTGTATAACCAACTAATTAAGAATTGGAAGAAAAAGAGGCCGATCTTCAGGCCTTTTTGTACTTTGTAAGAATAAATTAAAATGTAAGGAGTAAAAAGTATGTTGTTCTTTAAAACATATCTGAGTAAAAGTACAAGTATTCAGTTTTAGCAATACTCTTTTAAAAGCACAATACTCAAGTATAATTACTTAAGTATTTTCCACTCCTGACTGAGTTTCCAAGTAGAACTGCAGTGAAGCTTTCAGTACAGCTTTCAGCACATTAACTGGGTTTAGTTGGATAGCTTTTTTCTCCTTTTGGTTCAAAATAAAGTGATAAAGCTGAAAGTGTGAGGTGTGAGCAATGATAAACCAGGCCCAGTGAGGAAGAAGTAGGTTCCTGATAAAGGTTACTAAACTAAACTACGAGGAACTAGGCAAATGGGATTAGCTGGAATGGTTTGAGAAGTTTTAACAGCTCAGAGCTAAATATATAAGCCATTGTGTCTTTTGATGGTCCATCTTGATGTTAATTTATAAACAAGAGAGCAGAACGAAACCAGAGATATGCATTTTAACTAGATTTGTATGTGTTTCTTTACATTCCCAGATGTTTATTTCTCACCACAAGGAGATTTAACATGCCATATTTAATCTTTAACTAAAGCCTTGGGGGGACAGGTGCAGCATATTTTCCTAGTCTGGATATTACTTTTGTTACTGAAAGCAGATTTGGTACGTAACTTTACTAATATAAGTACACAGAACACACACTTCTTTTGCAAACATATTTTTTCATTTCTAAATACACACGTAACTGTGAAATGTAACCATTTTGCATTTTAAGACCTGCCTGTTGTTGGAACAGTCATGCTTTGTGGTCTGAAATTAGTTCGCAAGTCTTGACTGTGGCAGCGGTGCTGGTGGGAGTGAGAGAAATCCTGAAAAATGTGAGACTCATTTTGGCAGGGGCTTCATAATTAAGGGCAATTGGCAAAAGGTGTAGTACACAAAAACAAGCCTATACAACCAGACTATTAAGGAATTCAATGTGAGTGAAGTAGCCAAGATCTTATGGGCCCTCACCTGCAATTGCACTGAAAATGGAGTTACTTGCCATTGCTACATCGTATGAGACCAACAGGGAAAATGCATCTTTAATTAAATAATATCAGCATACAAAAAAAAGCAAGTCTGAAAATATACATTTTTTGGACACTTTTCAAAGTCTCAGACTCCTCTGATGATTAGGTCTGGTACACCTGAGACTGGCTCTTATTCATGTACAAAATCTGACCTGTTTTTACACAGGCCTCAACATGGCCAGTGTTAAAAGTTTAAACAAGTATAACTTGCTATTTAAGTTGCTGTTTATTTGTGCTGCTTAAAATAGGCCAATGGATGAGGTAGAGCTACTCTTGAGTAATGGGATAAAAGTGCATATGTAGCAAAATAAAAAGTTCAAAAAAAGTTTAAAAAAAAGGCCCAAAAGATGTTAAGGCATGCCTTAAGGCCCACATGCCCACTGTTTATGCCACCTCACTCATTCCACAGTTCAGGAGGGGCTAAAACAGTAACTGGCTCAATCGTATTGTCTAAAATTGTTATATACAAATATTGGTTTATGTTTTTAAGATATAAAGGAGCGAATCAGTTGGGTTACACATGACTCAGAGGTGCTTTTATGATGTCCAAGCTGAGAGTTGGTGTATGTGTATGTATGCCTGTGCCCTCGCCTTGTCTGCCGCTGAAAGCTGTCCTTTGTGCAAGTTTCGGAGGTTCTGCGGGGTCGCCCTGTACAGAATTCCCGCCTGCTGAAGTAATGGCAGCATCGGAAAAGCCTCTATTGTGGTTCTGACAATGAAACGCCTCTGTCGAGCTGTATTGCGAGAAAAATGTCCCTGGTTTGTTTTTTGCCCCTCTCGATTTCTCACTTCTTCTGTCACATTCCCAAACGCATGCCCAAACATTCCTCTAATCTGCCCTCTCACTTGGCCCGGGCCCTGCCTTTTTCTTCTCGCCTCGCCTCTTCTCGACCCTCCTGTTCTTTCTCTCTCACTCTCAAACTGCCTCTCAATGGCTTCCATATATACACTAATCCAGGACACTGGATTTCCCACGGAAGCCCACACATTTCTTTAACATATACTGCATTATCTGTGGAGCTGAGAAGCAGACCACAGTTCGTGCATCCTGTAGAATAGATGCCAGCCGGTACAGATACTGTAAAAACGCAGCAATTCAACAGGCTGTGTATGAAAGAGGCTGTGTGAAAAGGTTACTTATCTTCTGGGAAAATAAAATGACCTTGGATTTACTCTCTTACATAGCTGAAATGGCCAAAGAATGCTGGAGATTAGTTACAGTAGCTTTGTTCAGAGTGTTAGAGGCATTTTTTGGAGAGGGGGGGTTGTAGATGGCCTTTATCAGAGCTGAATGTACAGACAAAAATTTGCTGGTGTCAAGCAGTGAGGCCAAAACATAACACAATGAGGTGGTGTTTTGTCTTCATTCATTTACAGCATGTATGTGAATGGAGGCTGAAAGTAAAATCAGCCATCTCACGAACCAGGGTTTCTTATTCAAATGGACTCTTCTATGAAAGGAGTTATAATTAGGGCAGTTAATATTTCATTAATGAAATATAGACTATTCTACAGATTATTTAGACATGAAAAGGAACGGTACAGGACATAAAGAAATCCAACAATAATAAACCATGCACATGCGAAATACTTGTTAAAAATGCTTAAATGGGTTTCTCCATCTGTTTTGTAGAACTGTAAATGTGCACCATCATGCAAATATCTTATTATTGCTGATTCATGTCAATTGTTTTTGGGTTTTAATCAAGTTACCATGACAGTCCTAGTGCTTCTATACCTTAACTTTGGTGCAGCCTGATTCTCTACCGCATTTTGTTCCTTCTCTTTCTCTGGCAGCGCTGTAAGGATTGCCTAAATAAACTGGCCATTGCAGTCATAAACCAATGGCCAGGCATTCGGCTTCGAGTGACCGAGGCATGGGACGAAGATGATAATCACCCACCCGGCTCTCTGCATTATGAGGGGCGTGCTGTTGACATAACCACCTCAGACAGGGATATAAAGAAGTATGGCCTTCTTGCCCAACTGGCTGTGGAAGCTGGGTTTGACTGGGTGCACTATGAGTCGAAGTATCATGTGCACTGTTCTGTCAAAGCTGGTAAATATCATTTGACCTCCAACTTATAACATGACTGAGATTGGTCCCAAGCCACAGTCTGATCTTATACATTTTTCCTCATTGTTTTCTGTTTACCTGTTAAATACTATTCAAGATGGATCAGTTACCAGAGGTAGATCTGTCTGGGTTTGACATGTTGATTAATGTGGGATAAGGAATATGTGTGATTTCCTCACATTTCCCTCAGGACTACATCAAGCCACCCACTCTGCAAGTATTCCAGATTTGTTCATTACAGATTACTGTGGTTAGTTGTGAAAACTACTGACATCATTTATATTATGCCACTAGAACTGATTCTAAATTATAAAATTATATTTTGTTCATTCTATTGACAAGTCTCTGCCACCTCAATGAAGAACTAAATGTGGTTTGAGTGGGTTGTTAGCAATGTTAACCTGGTAGCTTCAGTTATAAACTGGACAACACAATAATTTAGATACCAGACACCATGTCTGATTGACTATATCTGGGGGAAGTGGACAATTGTGTAAATGTGATATTTTGATGAATTCGTTTAAAATCACAGATCTCATCAGTAAATTCATGACTCTTATTTAATAAAAAGCAAGGAAATGTAGGTCCATATATTCAGTTGGGAATAAGGAGCCATTTGAGGTTCAGTTTTTGAGCATTCCTTCATAAAACTGGTCCAGCTTGTAACAGACTAATATGTGAACCTGAATGACTTCCTTGCTTTGTTTTTCAGATCACTCTGTCACGGTGGAGAAAGGCGGCTGCTTCTCAGCGTCAGGACTGGTGACTGTGGCTGGGGGATTGCAAAAGCCCATGTCATGTCTGCAGCCTGGAGATGCCGTGCTTGCCTTGTCTGAGTCAGGAAATGTGGTTTTCAGTCACATTCTCCTCTTCTTACACCGGGACAATAACAGTAGGTCAGCCTTCATGATACTCAGGACTGGGGATGGCCAAGAACTTGCACTTACTCCAAACCACCTCATCTTTGTGGATCAAGGCCGCAAACTGCACCACCACACTTTTCATGCCCGCTTTGCCAGCCGGGTTAGGAGTGGAGACTATGTGCTTGTTTCTGGCATTAATGGTGGGCTGCGCCCATCCGAAATAGTCTCCATCTCAATAGAGGAAAGAACTGGAGTTTATGCACCAATGACAGAACATGGCAACCTGTTTGTGGATGGCGTGCTGGCATCTAGCTATGCATCTGTAGAAGATCACAGACTTGCACACTGGGCCTTTGGGCCTCTTCGATTCTCCATTGGACTGGCCCAAATGTTTATGGGTCACAATCAACAAACAGTAGACAAACAATGTGGGGATATCATTCCTCCAGTCTATCCAACTTGTCCAACTCCCTCCAAAAGACACATGCATGTGATGCTCAGTGGTTTGAGTGTAGTTCACAGCACAAGCAGCTCCTGTGTAAAAGAGCATGCTTTTACACACTGTTTTGGTTATGTGGATGGCACAAAAATCAGGGTTCACTGGTATGCAAGGCTCCTACGCACTGTTGGTCGCATGATCTTGAATCCTCAGATGTTTTATGAATAAAATTTCAGGAAAGTAGATCATTATGATCTCTCTCTGCAAGAGCAATTTCTAACCACAATAAAAAGGCCATTCAATTGATATTAAAACTGATCAAGCTTATTTTATATAATATGCTATTCATTTGTTTTGGCCATGCAACACTGATTTAGCTATGGTATGTAGGTGTGAGAATGAGGCATTTTTATACAGGAGAGGACCTATTTCATAGAATAAAACTATTTATTTTTATATGTTTGGATTTATAATATATAAAGCCTTCCGAGTTATGTTAATAATCTGATGCCTTTTATTAAATCTGATCTTCAGACTGGACATGTAACAGTTTTTCGATGTTTTACGGGGTTCTAATGAATTACATTGTGTTTTGTATTTGTTCGATATTAATGTATCAAGCTAGAAATGTCACATCACCGGTCAAGAATAAGTGAAACTGGCAGGCCAGTTTTTAGTACTGCAACAACAGCAAGAAGATATTCTTAAAAAAAAAAAACCCACACACACAGCATATGGAGAATTTAAAGGGAATTTTTGCCACATTCACTTGTGGTGTTAACTCAATCCATGTCTACAATGCAAATCTTGCCATGTTATTACAATCAACAGACAGTTTTTAAAAGTATTGCTCATAACCGCAAAAAAGAAAAAGAAAAAAAGACTTTGGGCACCTGCATGTACCTGTCTGCATTTTAGGCCACTATCACAAAACAGTGTCCCAGGCACTGTGCAACACGTTCCCGATCATTTCATGTAATAGCTGTCTGTGAGTAAGCTTTCAGATAAATGAAACATTTTAGACATCTGGCTATTATCCCCACTGTGAAAATGTTCTGACTCTGGAAACCTTATTTCACATTAAACCTCTCTGAATGACTTCATTTACATCTCAGTTTAATAAAGATACATCTGAATTCTTATTTGAGCTGAGAGAAATGTGGTGTTTTGGCCATCCTTGATTGGGGCTTTATATGAATTGTGGTGATGATGCTGATGTAGACAAAGGTGATGAGAAAAGTTTTATGCATTTCTTAAGCTTCATTAGAAATATAAAATTGTTCCATAATCTCATTCTAACCTTTCAGATGGACTTATATTTTTCTTGAAAAATGAAAGATTTCCAAATAAAGTGTGGTTTTGTATTCGGATGTTTGTTTGTCATTTATTCAAGTCCAAAATGTAGTAGGTGTGTGTTTTGCTGTTCATGCAGAATCTCCTTAGTATGCTCACCTTATTTGCTTTTTGCGCATTTTGAGGTCTTGTTCTTGTAGACTTTTAGTTTCCCTTCTGCATGGCTAGTTTTGTCACCCAAGTTATTTAAGTAATACTTCACCAAAGCTGCTCTCAAAGCACATCTAGATCTCTGTTATGATGGTACAGACTCATAGATGGTCTTTAAGACTAAATAAGCAAGCTCGAAACTGCTATCGGCAGAAACTTCACACAACACAAGGGCTGTTGTGCAAAAAGCAGTCACTGACCTTAGATCAGATTCCTCTTTATTTTATCAGTCCTACTCCTGAAATGGTTTATGGAAACAGACTCCACTGCTCATGGCTTTTGACGGGTGTTTCTTTTTTATAGCTCAAAATAAATCATACTGTCGACAAGTCTGTGCCACCTTGCTGGGAACAATTTGAGCAAACATTTTTGGTGATTTCTTCACAGAAAATATTAGGGTGACTGTTTACTTCAGTTGTTAGCCATTTTAGCCTCATAGCTCCAGCATCAAAGAAGCTAAATTTGGTTAATCTAATACTTTTGGGTTAAGAAGAAAATCTGTAGAAAAGCATGAATCAAAGATGCTTTTAAAAATCCTGAAACATTTTTAGTTGCAACTGGATCCCAAGCAAAGTTTAGAATTTTACACCCCCCTTGTGGACAAAGAGATGCTGTACAAAGCATGGATACATTATACTAAAATGTCAAACCCGAATAAATCCAGCATGGTTACAGTTTACATATGAGGAAAACGGCAGCACTGTAATCTACCAACTAGTCTGTTCCTAATGTTTAAACAGTCCTTCATGCAGTTATATTGAGTTGGATAAACAAATACCAAACAAAGGTGATTAATATTGCAATCTGGCTTTTTTTTTTTTTTTTACTGAACATTCACAATCTTTTTCTGCATTTGACAAACAATTGTAGGACAGACTTTTTAAAAGCTGCATTTAAAACTACAATGTAATCATAAACTTGAAATTTGAAATTAAAAGACAGAAGTAATTAAAAAAAGATGTCTTGTGCCTTTTCCGTGCTCTATAAGCAATCTTATGAGAGTGTGATTTATGTCTATATGGGAAATAAAATATGTTAAGAAATATGAGTCTTAAGAAATCTGGAATGAAGCTAAGTCATTAGGTTACAGTGCATAAATAACTCCAACTGGACACATGAACACACATGGAAATGCGTTTCTTTTTCTATTATTTTTGACAGCTGTGAAGGTATTCAAGCGGATTATCCTGGTGGTAGAGGAGGCAGATGGGCACATCCCCCCTCCACAAGAGAGGTGATCTTCTGTCATCCATTTGGACCAGGCCAATGGCAGATGCCGCATGACATAGCCCTGCCTCTCAATTATCTTTGCTTAACCAATCGGATTGCACAGATCCCAGATTCCACGCTTCTTCCCAAACCTCTCCAGTTTAAAATAATCCTAGTAAAAGCTGTATGGCAGTTTGCTAATCTGGTCAGTGGGGTAGCATGGTCACCTGCTGCATTTAGAAAAATTCTTCATGTCACATGTTTACGGACAAAACAAATTCATCTATAAAATCTTTAGCAGAAAGCACAATAGAGTGAACAATAAATAACTCTATAACTTGCTTCATGGGTAAACATTAGTATAGAAATACTTTATAGAATTAAAAAAAAATACTTTAGAGAATAAAAATTTGTATAAAAACACACTGGACAACATGGATTTATAGTACAATTTAAAATACCAACAGATACACCCGATATATACACTAATAAACTGTCTGTTGTACCTATTGTAGAAATATCAGTGCATTCATAGAGATGTAATAGACTCTGTAATTTCTGGAAAACTACATACACCGAAGTTTGTCTGCGTAGTGAATTCACCTACTGTTCTCTCATCGCTGACACAGGTGTTCAGCTACACACACAGCTTGTGCAATCTCTACAGAAAGGTGCTGGCAATAAAACGAAGCGGCCAAATTAACACCTAAGCACTTTTCACTATGCAAAATAGAATTAAGATAAAAAATTACACGCACAATGACTGTATCTATTCAGTATCTATTCCTCTCCCACACTGCACAAAATCCAAAAAATCAGAACCAAACTGTCCTCTCTTTGTAAAGGAATCATGCTGGTAGTCCCCCCCTCAGCATTGCTGCTGGTCCCTCATTGTACATGTAGCCTATAGGGTTTTTTGATCCTACTTTGTGATTGATGGTCTTAGTATACAATGCTGGTTTACTTTACATTGATTCAGCCATGATTATTGTCATTTATAGACCAGCATCCACCCACACATTATGGACAAAAGTATTGTTTTTCAGCATAACAACACATATTGGACAACACCATGCTTCCCACTTCGTGGATGCAATATGAGGCAGAACCTTTTTATTCCAGCATGACTGTGCCTCAGTGCACAAAACAAGCACCATAAAGACATGGTTGGATGAGTTCAGTGTGGAAAAACTTGACTGGCCCAAAGAGCCCTGACCTCAACCCCATCCAAAACATTTGGGATGAACTGGAACAGAGATTGTGAGCCAGGCTTCCTTGTCCAAAATCTGTGCAGGACTTCATAAATGCTCCACAGAAGGAATAGCCACAAATTTCAAAATCTTGTGAAAAACCTTCCAAGAAGAGTGGAATCTGTTATAGCCGCAAAGGGGGCACCAACTCAATATTAAATTCTATGTAGTTGAATCCAATGTCATTAAAGTCCTTGTTGGTGAAATGGTCACGTGTCCCAATACTTTTGTCCTACAGATTCAAGCCTCGCAGTGTTTGTCCGTGTGTTTGAAGGCAAGTACTGGAACAATCCCAAATGCCTTCATTAAAACACTGCGGATTGATTAGCATTCCACATCACTCCAAACACACGTTATAACCCTCGACGCCAACGTTTCTCAATTCTCCTCGTCCTAAGCGAGCATAAAATGTCTAGTTGATTTATCTGGATGTTGGGTGTGTGTTTAAAAGCTAGATCACCAAAAGCTGCCACACGGTAAACAAGCTTGCTAAAAAATGGCTGCAATTCATTTTCATTAAGAAAAGCCACCCAGCAGCCTGCACGCCCCTCGGTCATACAATACAGTCCAAGTTTTATACCAGCTCGAGTATGAGATTAACGATAAAAACGTGTTTAGAAACCAGCTCATGTATAAATACGTGTTTTTACACCAGCTCCTGAATAATATACATATACAACATCGTGTGTGAGGATCGTGTATAAATCCTATCCCTGTTGGTATGAAGGCATCGTGTGAGTGAGTGTGTTACATGCACTGTCGATGTATTTTGTGCTGGGATATCAAAAAATAAATACACCACCAACGACCTGCCTTGTTGCTTGTCAGCTTCCCAAACATTCTCATCCAGCCCTCTCTCTCACTCACAGACGGGAGTGGATCCCACCTGTCTGAAAACTGAACATTCAAAATATGAACAGATTTCTCTCATGGATTGGTTCCTGTTGGTCCTGCTGTAG
Organism: Rhabdalestes septentrionalis; assembly: GCA_037832545.1. Lineage (NCBI taxonomy): Eukaryota > Metazoa > Chordata > Actinopteri > Characiformes > Alestidae > Rhabdalestes > Rhabdalestes septentrionalis. The sequence goes on along the minus strand of JBBMFX010000128.1, from coordinate 24,153,740 downwards.
CTGAAAGGGGGAGTTTACATTACTGTGGACAGGAGATCGGTGCAAAACTTAGTGTGTATGCCTTAAACTGCCCAGAGCATTGTCAGTTACCGGTAAAGCTGGTCAACATAAACAAACAAAGTTGCACAGCCGTGAGGCTGCCAGCTTGTCTTCCGCTCGGAGCCCTAGATTTGGTGGCAGCTCCTCTCCGGCTGTTTGGAGGACAGGATGAACTCAATGTGATTAATTTCGTTAGCCATCTTGTAGGCTAGCTAATACATTATCCAGTCAGCAAACGTTAGGGCAACTCTTGCAGCTCTCTGACCACTTCCTATATCCACAGCAGGACTGGTACACCCAGCTGAAAGCTGCTCTTCTGAAATGAAACCAACACAGGCGGTTTGTGTCCTCACAGTTCTTCTGAAGATGTAACTTACGAGGACGCGAGGATCGCACTGTTAAGGTGAGGCAAGCTCTTTTTACTAAAACTGAAACTTGTTTGCAGTTTGACCGGGGTCCCCATTGAATCCCAGCCCTTTCCCTTGCTGACCCAAGTCATTTAACTTCTTCTGGATACAGGAGAAACCGAGCATGGTTGCTTTGCGTTTCTTGATTGC
>JBBMFX010000128.1:24098552-24139623 GCA_037832545.1 Rhabdalestes septentrionalis | reverse complement strand
ACGAGTCCCGATCGAGTCATAAAGTCTGATTATCGGCCGATACCGATCGTCCGCCGATCGATCGGAGCATCACTAGTTAATGCTGTATTACAATTAAACAAATAAATCGGACAATACAAATATGTGACAGTATTTTATGTTAGCTGTTATTCTGTCTTTAAATCCCAAAGTATCACAAAGGGATATGCCACTTTATAGAATACAACTATTATATATAAGTATTTTTTTCCACCTCCACAGATGGGTACACAGTGAGTGTGCTTCTCTCTCTGAGCCTCCAGAAGAGAAATGCATTTGTTTGATCTGCAGAGAAACACCTACTGATGTCACAGAGACAGAAATGCCATCCACACAACTGGATGAAAAAGCCGAACTTGAAGAGCCCATGGAGTTGGGTATGCCATTTTTTTATACACACAAGAATAAACAAATCAACTGTGAACACAAACACACACAGTTTACTTACATTTAATAGGAAATATCAGCAGTTCTAATTTAGAATCTCTCTGGGTGTGAATTAACTGTGTGAGTTTTCTTTGAAGCAGAAGCAGAAGTTCTTGAGACGACATTAGTAGACGAAAGCATTATGGGGCAGCAGCAAGAGATTAATGTGGACAATTCTGCTGTAACCCTGGATAATGAAGACCCTACAGTACATCAGACTTCTCTAGCAGATGCTGCAGGTAATCGCAAAAAACATATAGCACATGTTTTTCACATTTCACTCTGCTGAAAGTCTGAAGGGAATTTTAATACGTGTACATTTTAATAACAAAAAGGGTCTTATTTTATAGATGCTGAAGGTGGAGTCACAGAGGCCAGTAATACATGTAATGCTGATGGTGCTGTTAGTGCAGAGGGAAAACCTGAGGACACTCTGCAACATACGGGCAGACTTTCTAGCCCCGTCAACGACACTATGGTCGAAGCCCAATCTGATGTAGCGGAGACCCAATCAGAAAGTCATGTTCAGTCACAGGAGGAAGACAGTTCTCAAGAGGCGAAGGAGTTGAGCAGTAGTGCCGCTGTTACTATAATGGAGCCCCTTTCACTCTCCTCCACCCCTTCTCCTCAAACCCATCCTCAAACTGTTTTAGAAGAGGTGGAACCTGTTGTTGCAATGGACACAGAGCCAGAGGTGCAGACTGAGGGGGCATCAGACAGGACTCCTCCTCCTGCTCCTCAAACTGAACTGCCCTCCATCTCAGACACAGATGACAGGGCAGGTCAGTCTGATGATGATGAAGAAGAGGATGAGGAAGAACATGGTGGAGATGAGCTGTTGGAAGAGTCTCTCTCTAAAGATGACAGTCAGGCAGAATGTGATCAGAAGCATGAAACTGAGGTTGAGGCTTCGGAAGCAGGCGTCAAGTCAGAACTGCTGCTGGATGAGATGTCCAACATGAGCCATGGCGATGAGAGCAGCAGCGGCTTCTTAGGCTCACCAGCTGAGGGTGACTCTCAGATGCTGTCCACTGATCTCGGCCTTATGCCAACTTGCCGGCCGCGCTCTGATTCCTTGCTTACTGAGACCGATGACTCCTTACCTTTTGACTCCCTCAAATGTGATGGAGAGAAACTAAAGCGGAGGGGGTCTCCAGGTCGCTCCAGGGTGAAACAGGTAGATTTATCAAGATATTTTTGTCATTAATAGCAGGACTAATGTGTATGTTATTTAACTGATGAATGACACACAAAAGCAAATAGGTGGATATAAGCAACTTAATGTTTGGCTTTGCAATGCATCAGGGAAGGGGCGGTGGTTTCCCAGGAAGGCGACGGCCACGAGGTGGGGGAGGCGGAAGAGGACGAGGACGATCACGTCTTAAAGCCATGGCGTCTTGTATTGATGCCTTTTTGGTGAGTTGATGTTGTTTTTTTGGTTTTGTGCTTTAAAATCGGTGCAAATGCTCAATCATTAAATGCACATGGAGCTTTACTACGTCTAAGTTCTGTATAAGCGTAGTAGTAGTAGGAGTGGGTGATGAGAAATATTTGTCCTGTAGAGACAACCATGATATATGCAGAAAAGCATATGGTGATAAGTTTGTAGCGGTACAGTGTAGGTAGTGTTTCAGTACAGCCTTTTGAGCCATATGCATACAGCTGTGACAATTTGCTTTCTGATAATTTTAGGTGCTTTTGGTCATGCACATGATCAAAAAACATCATGTTTAAAAAGTTGTAGACACCTTCACTGAAATCTTAATAGGGAGTGTGGTCATTCTCTACCAGATGCTTGGCATTGGACGTGGTGACTTTAGGCTCATGTTCAGTTTTCTATTGGCAATGGAGATTATACAACCTATGTGTTTGCAAAAGCTTTTGTCAGATTGATTTCACGTTGAAGCTAGTTATTCTAAGGGCTTTTTACATAGTTTTTAAATCCAATGACATTAGCAGGACAGTGTGTGTTGATTGTACCTAACCTGTGTTCATTTATTTGGGGGCTGGAAATATATGATACAGATTACCCTTTTAGATTCTGCATTTGTGTATACAGTAATGATATGTAAGACGTTTCTTCAAATAACTATCAGAATAAATTATATATTTTCTTTGAAGTGTTTTGGTGTAAACGTGTACAAAAAAGCTCTTGTTGTTTAAATTGACTGCACTGAGAAACCACATGAGGGTACCAAAAATTTTACTGGACCAATCGAAATGGTTTTTTCCATTGTTATAGCAAACCATGACTGCAGACACTGGATTAGGCAAAGAGGAAGATGAGGAAGAAGACGACACAATGCAGAATACAGTGGTGCTCTTCTCTAACACCGATAAATTTGTCTTGTTGCAGGTAAAAAAAAAAACTGCCTCCAGTCTTTGGTTTAAGTCTGTTGTCCTCATTTGCAAGATCTGAATACTGTCTTTCTGTGCTTCCTAGGACATGTGTGTAGTGTGTGGCAGTTTTGGACGAGGTGTAGAGGGGCAGCTGCTAGCTTGTGCTCAGTGTGCGCAGTGTTACCATCCGTACTGCGTAAACAGCAAGGTAAGCTCTGCCCATGCAGTTTGCTGCAGTTGCTTTTGTGAATATAGACAAAGAACAAATCGGTCCTGCTTATGAAAGAATGTGTTTTCTTTCAATTCCCTGTGTAGATCACCAAGATGATGTTGAGAAAAGGATGGCGTTGTCTTGAGTGTATTGTGTGTGAAGTATGTGGGAAGGCATCTGACCCTTCCCGGTTGCTGCTGTGTGACGACTGTGACGTGAGCTATCACACCTACTGCTTGGATCCACCCTTACACACTGTACCCAAAGGAGGCTGGAAGTGCAAATGGTATCTCACATCTTTCGCAATGGGTTCTTTGTACTCTTTAAAAGCCTGCATGTCCGAAGTATGTGCGTGTGTGCGTGCTTGCGTGTAGTGCAACTGGTCATTTTGTAATCATTGTTTTGTTGGGGTACCAACAACTGAACAAGCTCCATTAATCTGTTTCATTTCTGTTGGTTAAAAAGGTATAAGTTACAAAGCCCATCTGTCTTCTGCAGGTGTGTGTGCTGCATGCACTGTGGGGCCAGCTCACCTGGGTTTCACTGTGAATGGCAGAATAACTACAATCATTGTGGTCCCTGCGCCAGCCTGGTCACATGCCCTGTGTGTCGTGAGAACTTCATGGAAGAAGAGCTGCTTCTGCAGTGTCAGCATTGTGACCGGTATGTGCCACTGCTTGCAGGTCGCCCTATGATTTTTGGAAGAGTTTGGTTTGATAATACTGCTAAAGGTAATTGGACCATAGAACATGGGTTCAGTCATTTTGTTTGTTGTTCCTCTGCAGATGGGTCCATGCGGTATGTGAAAGTCTCTATACAGAAGATGAGGTTGAACAAGCATCTGATGAAGGATTTGCATGTACAGCTTGTACTCCATTTGTTCCTAGACCTGTTGGTGAGTGTTTTAAATATAGGCGACCTACTTGTTTCTGCCAATTCCTACCTCCACCCATTGTTTATTTGCCTTCCTGATCTTTATCATATTTATTTATTCATTTGTTTACTTGCAGTGGAGTCTCCAATGATTTCAGCATTCAAGATAAAAGAACCTGGTACATCTTGTTTCTTAGAAAAAATTTAAAAAGTCAAAAATTTGTTCCTGTTGAATATACCATATGAAAAATGGTATACATTTCTTTGATGTATCTTTTGATCTTTCTTCTCCAGAGCCACAGTTTTATCGTCTAGAAGGTGTCTGGCTTACTGAGACGGGCATGTCTTTACTTCGAAGCATCTCCATGTCTCCCCTGCATAAGCGAAGGCAACGCCGCTCCCGATTGGGAATGCTTTGCATCGAAGGTGCTCCTGATGGCCTGGAGCTCAAAGATGGGGAGGGTGAAGGAGAGGATGGGAAAGGTCAGGCATACAGAAAAAAGATCCCACTCATAAAAACACCTACATTTATAAAACTTTATAAAGTATAAGATGACGAAATAGGTCGAAATAGGCCATTTGTCTTCACTGGCTTTTCTGTTGATCCATCAACTGATCATATCAGCAGATTACTGAAATAGTATGTTTAAAAATTAGACAGTTTGCTATATGCTCCAGTGTCCTTAGATTCGTTGTGTATGGATTTTGGATGGATTATTCTATTTAGTAACAAGTTAAGTGCAGGTAGAGCAAAATCATCAGTGGCTCTTTATACTCAGGCCCTGCTGAATCAATGGAGTGTGAACCTAAATTGGAGGCTCCTGGAAGTCCAGACCGTGATGGAGGTGTGGACAAAGAGCCTGGGGCAGATAGAGCTACAGAGGGCATGGCTGACTGTGAGGTTCTTAAAGGAGGATCAGAGGAAACAGATGATGGAAAGAAGAGGAAAAGAAAACCATACAGGCCAGGTAAGTACTTCCGATCTGCACATTTGGATTTTGGATTTTTTTTTTCTTACTAAAAGTCACTGAGGAGCTATTTTGTTCATTTGTAGGAATTGGTGGGTTCATGGTTCGGCAGAGAAAGTGTCACACACGGATGAGAAAGAGTCTGAATCTCTCTGGATCTGGTGAAGGGTTGTCTGAAGGACAGGCAACAGAGTCAAAACTTGAGGAAGGCAAGTGGAACCAGCATTTGACTCCTTATAGTGTAAAAACACCACCAAGGCTGTGACTAAACACATATATTTCTATCTACTAAGGTCCTCATCCTGACATGGATCCGCCTGATATGAAGGCTACCGAGGGAGAAGGTGAGCAAGCCAAAAAACGGAGAGGGAGAAAGAAGAGCAAATTGGAGGACATGTTTCCTGCATACCTACAGGAAGCTTTCTTTGGAAAGACATTACTTGATCTGAGTAAAAGGGCTGTTCTTGCCCCTCTGACACAGAGACCTTCTCAGGGCTCTCTGAGACCTCCATTATGTGCTCCTGGGGCTAGACCTGCAGCTTCTGAATCAGGTAAGTCAAGCCTCTGTGTATCTGAAAATAATCCATTAAAATGTATATGTTACGTGATGTTCTCACATTCATCCTGTAGTAGTGGATGTTGGAGACCAAGCATCTGGAGCCTCACTGGAGCTAAAGCAAGAGACAGATGGCACAAAGCCAACAGGAGAGATAAAAAGTAGGTGCTTAAATCTGTTTTCTTAGGTTCTCACTTAAAAATTGGACTTTAAGCTCTGAAGGAAATCTTACATTATTGCTATTGTATTTTAGCAATCCCTGGAACAGGTGATCAACCCTCTTTTAAAGATCAAAGTCAAGGTGATGACCCTGGTTCTGGCATACAAAAGAAAGAAGGTAAATAACATCTAAGAAGTTATCATTTTTTAGGTTACCATAAATAGCATAATTAATTAGTTTTGATTTACTTTTTTTTTCCAGGTCTTCCACAGGGGTCAGAAAATCAGGATTCTGAGCAATTCTTTCTGAAGGTACTTGGACCCTCAGAGGGGAGCTCTCTAAGTGGGCCAGTACAGGCTACCACAAAGCCTGTTTCACAAGGGGAGTCAAATCGCAGTGGTTTGCCCCAAAGAAACCTTCCAGGTATGAGTAGACTGGATACACATGGTCAGAGTAAACTTGCATGTCAGTACAAAACAACTAAGTGTAAATAGATTATTCTTTAACAGGTGCTTCCTTGTCAGTCACATTGCCATCAGCTAATATGATGGAATCCTTTCAAGGACTTTCGCAGTCTCCATTTTTTGATCTACGGTAAGACCAGGCAAAGTAAATTTCCACCTTTACATATGATTTATTTGATTTATTTATTAATTTGACTTCTGTAACATTTCCCCAAGTGACCGAGGTGGACTTTTCAGTCCAGAGCAGGATGAGGAAAGCCCTTGGGCAACACCATCTACTCCAGCCACTCCCTCCACTCCCCCAACTCCAACTGAACAGGAAGGTGATGGTCTCTCATACAATCAGCGGAGTCTACAGCGCTGGGAAAAAGATGAAGAGCTTGGAAATCTGTCCACAATTTCACCTGTTCTCTATGCTAACATCAATTTCCCTAACCTTAAGCAAGACTACCCTGGTTAGTATTCAACTCATTCCTTTTGAATTTGCTGAAATAGCAATATACAAAATTTAAAAATGGCCATTGCCATTTCCTGTGATATGACTGAATTTGAGGAATCCTTTGTGTGTTAGACTGGGCCAGTCGCTGCAAGCAGATAATGAAAATCTGGAGGAAAGTATCAGCTGCTGACAAGGTTCCCTTTCTGGTAAGAGAGATATTAACATCCTTAAAGATTATAAATTTAATATTGAAACATACACATTTCCTATTTCTTTTATTTTTCGTTCTTTCATGTAGCAAAAGGCCAAAGATAACAGAGCAGCTCAAAGAATCAGCAAGGCACAGAAGGTAATTTAATTATTTCGTGTGCGTCTGTGTGATTTAAAAATATTAAAAGACCTTATAGTAAGTTTTATATAATGTTACTTATTTTCTTAAATTCTCCACAGCAGGCAGAGAGTCAGGTGTTGAGGCCAGTCAAGACTGAGACAGTTCGGGTAAAAGGAGAGCGCCCCAGTTTGCACCTTCAGATTCCTCCACCATCTGGATCTCTTTCCACCCCCTCTCAGCCTAGTTCTGCTGAGAGCCCTTTTCATTTTACCCCAGATACAGCCTCTTCAGCCTTTTTCCCAGATGGGTCTGTGAAGGTTTCAGGCTCTGCAAATGTTCAGATGGATCCTTTTTCCAAGCCTCCGTCTCAGTCCCCACAAGTTCAGTCTCAACCATCCACTCCTTACTCACAGCCTTCCTCCAGCCCCCTGCAGGCCTCCTCAGGTTTCCCCTTACCTGGCCCACAGGGTGCACCTCAGGGACGGCCAGCTAGTCTTGGCTCCCTTGATATACAGACAGGGATGCCTCGCAAGGCACAGCATGTAGACCCATTCTTTAAACCTCAACTGCAGGGTCTTCCATCTCAGCACCAGCAGGTTTCTCAGGAACCTGTAGGCCTACCTGAGAGTCCACAACCCAAAGGTATTGTGACCGGAGACTCCCCTTTGTTCTCCCCACCCCACACTACTCAGTATGGAGACCCATTTCGTGGCCAACAGGGAATTAGCAGGCAAGAGTATACTTCGTCTGCATGTCCATCACCCTCTGCTTTAGCCTCTTCACCAGCTGGAATGGGGCAAAACAGGACAGATATGAGTGCCCCTTCTCCACGTGCATCTGTTGGTCGACATGAGCTAGGAAATGGTTCTCCTGCAGGGATGATGGATTCTGGAGATGGTTTTTTCAAAGCTCCTCTGACACCGCGCATGCACCAAGGGGATGCTGGAAGCTCATCTGCTCTACTTCCTGCTGGTGCCTCTCCCAATCATCCGCATGAGAGTTATCGCCAGTCTCCATCAACATTTTCTGATCCCTGTAACCAGGCACCTCTCACACCTCGGCCACCATCAGGAGACAGTTCCTCTCCCTTGCCCCAGAGACTGCCTGTATCCCAGCAAGAATGTTACACGAAAGTGGCCTCTAGCCCTCAGTCACAAGGCAGTTCTCAGTCTCCTCTAACTCCAGGAGCCCTCTCTAATGATGGACACTCTGTGCAGTCACCAGCTACCCCACGCTTTCAGTCTCCAGACCCTTACTCTCGGCCACCCTCACGGCCTCAATCTAGAGATGCTTTTACCTCACAGCACAAACCTCCTCGCCCAACCTCAACAGCCACGGAGATTTCCTTCAGAGGATCACCTCACCCCAGCCAACAGCCTCCTTGTTCACCGGGGGATCCACTCACTGGAAAATCACCCGGACCTCCTGCTTTTAGTCGCAGCCCCAGTATGGGCACCCTTCCGGTCAGCCAGCAACAGGCGGTGGGCCAACAGCAAGTGGTAACTCCCCAACAAGCTCAGGTTCAACTCCAGCAACCATCGTCCCAGCCACAAAATACAACTGCAGATTTAAACGCTCGAATGGTGCCACCATCTGGAAATCAAGACAGCACTTCTGTGAGACCACCGGATGCACCGCATCTGCAAGGAATGCCAAGTGCCCAAGAACTGCCTGACCTTTCAGCTGGTCAGGATCCATCTCTTGCTGGCCTTAGCCAGTCAGAGCTTGAAAAGCACAGACAGGTATAGGAATGACTTACAGTGATACAAAGCACTAAGTGAAATGTAGTAGTTTGATTAACAGTGCTTTTTTTTTATTTTATTTACTGCAGCGACAGAGACTTAGGGAATTTTTGATCAGACAGAAAATGCAGAGGAACTCGCTTCGTCAAGAGAAAGAGGCAACTGCAGCTACTAATAATCCTCCAAACTGGCAGGAAGAAGTGCTAGTCTATCAACAAGACAAATCCCAGCGAGCACCACCTCCTTATCCACAGGTATTCATCTAATGACATACAAACATGAAGTAGAGACAGGTTAAAGAAATCTATCAAATATTTGTTTTCCAAATTTGAATAAATAAGGGATGTGATGCTGCAGGTATATTGTTGTTTACTGATTGCCCTATCACTATAATATGTCAATCAATCAGGATAGAACAGCTATTGCTCAGGTAGCAATGGCTGGCAAGCTGCCTCTGTCTATGGGGACAGTAGATGAGAAGATGTGTCGGCCGCCTCCTCCTGGAACTCCTGGTATCATGGACCCTAATATTTTAAGGTACATCTGATTGTGATTTATTTCTTTTTTGTTGCATGTGCATACAGTACTTGTTTAAGCACTTTAGTCAACTAAAATTGATTATTACTCATTAAAGACTGTGTTGATATATTTGTCTATAGGCAAGCTGTCCCTAATATCCCTCAAGGGATGTATCCTCGGCCACCGTTTCCTACACAGTGGCAAGGCCAGGCAGCTGGTCCTCGGAGGTTCCCCCAACCACCCTTGCTGGACGTTGGGTCCAGACACCACCTCAACGCTCCAATAAACAACCCTCTTAGTCTGCAGGGGATGCAAGGCATGCCTAATCCCCTGGCTGTGGCACAGGCGGCTGGGGCAGATGCAATGCAGCCCCCACCACAGTTCATAGAATTGAAGCATAATGCGAGACCGGTAGCACCCCAGTTTCTGCCAAGAGCACCTCAGCCCCGCCCACGCATGTTCATACCACAGCAGGATGTGCCCTCTTCATTTGTACAACATCCTCTTAATACACAGACAGAAAGTGGACAAGATCCCAGACTTGGGTTGCCACAGCCCAGCCTAGATATGGTAATCTCTCAGCAAAGCAGCAACCCACAACCTCAGTCCCAACTGCAGCCTCAACCGATTCCAACTACACCATCAAACACATCTAGTTCTTCCCACTCAACCACTCAGCAGCAGGGTTCTCAGACTAATACTGTGGGAGTGCAGCGGCCCACAGGACATAATGTTGGCTTAACAGAGCCTGACCTTGAAGATCCTTTTGCTACCAAAGTCTTGGGAGATGCAGGAGCTGAAGCTGGAGTAGAGGATGAAGATGACCTTGCACTTGATTTGGATCCTGACAAAGGAGATGATGATTTGGGAAATCTTGACAACCTTGAAACAAATGATCCCCACTTGGATGATCTGTTAAATAGTGATGAATTTGATTTGCTTGCATATACTGATCCTGAACTTGATCAGGGTGATCCCAAGGATGTTTTTTCTGACCAGTTGCGACTTGTTGAAGCAGAAGGTGAAAGTTCAGGCCCACCTGTCACCACAGATGTTAAGCTAGAAGAGAAACCAAAAGTTAGTTTAGTTGCCAAGGGCTCTCTTGCAGCTTCCTCACAGCCACCTTCAAAAACTGAGAGCAAAACATGTTCTAGTGTTCCCCGGCCTCTCAAGACCGAGTCCTCAGAGGCAAGTGGGCTCTCTTCTGTAAAACTTGAGGAGAAAGATCTGGTTGAGCAGCAGCAGTCAGCACAGGCTGTGGTTAAAGATGAGATGCGAGAAGCTGTCTCCTTACTACTTGGTGGAACATCATCAAAGCCCTCAGCTCAGCCAGAGAATTCATCTGCTTCATTGAACACTGTCCGCTTAGGGGGTGTCCCATTTCCTCTTCCCACCCAAACAGACCCTCTCTCTTTTCCACCACCTACATCACATTCAGATCTGGGTGAAGATCCCCTTGGACTACCAGATGCTGGAGGCCAGCATTCCCCTGCAGTTGATCTTGACAAAGTTGAAAGCTCCTTGGAGGCAAGTGAACTGCCTTTATTGATTCAGGACCTTCTGGAGCATGAAAAGAAAGAACTCCAGAAGCAGCAGCAACAACAGCAGCAGTTGAATGCTCTGCAAGGAGGTTTGGGCAGTCATCTTCACAATCTTCAGAATCAACAACAACCTCCTAGTGGGACAAACCAGATTTTAGTACCACATCATCGTCCCCCTCAGGGTCTTGTGGGTCAACCTTCAATGGTGCCCAGGCCACCTAACATGCTCTCACCACAGCAACAGAGATTGCTCGGTGCAGCAATGCCTCCACCTCCACATGTAGCAATGGGACAGCCACAGGGCATGATGCGAGGTGGACAACCAAGCAGCATTCACCCTGCTCTTAATCCAAACCAGCAAGCAGCGCCGCCTCAACATCTTGCAAAACAGCCACCGATACCAAGCAACTTCTTTCCAGATAAAGGTATGTTTACATATATATTGCTTTGTGTATAGGTCGAATTGCATTTCATCTTTACTGAGAAATATTGTTTATTTTTACAGATCTGGATAAGTTTATGACTGATGACATTATGGACCCAATTGCCAAGGCGAAAATGGTGGCCCTTAAAGGCATTAAAAGGGTGTTGACTCAGGACCCCATGGGTGTACCTCCTGGGATCAACAGGTACTGTGTTTTATCAGGAAAATGAGTGATTTGTGTAAAGCAAATAATGAATTGCTTCATGAAGCTTTTTTTCTCCACTTCCAGGCAGCAAGTATCTCTTTTGGCTCAGAGACTGGCTTCAGCCCCAGGAAGTTCAGACTCTCAGGCTCTCCTTGGGCCTGGATCATCCAAGGTTTTTAGCTTTTGCTTTTTATTCAGTTTCCAAATATGTTGTTATTGGTTTTTAATGATAAATGAAAATGAAAACATTTTCTTGGCTATTTTTAGGAGGGAGAAGGCAGTGACCCGGCTCAAACACGACCAAATCCTCCCCAGTTTGTCCAAGGCATTATCAGTAAGCTTATGATGGATATAAAAATTGCTAAACATTAAAATGGAAGAGGGAAATCACATAAGGCATAATAAAGACAATCAATAGTTTTTGTATAATTGTATATTGCTCTCCATCTGCATTATAGATGATGCTGAGCAGCATCAATATGAAGAGTGGCTTGTGCACACACAGCAATTACTACAGATGCAACTAAAGTTCCTAGAGGAGCAGATTGGAGCGCATCGCAAATCCCGCAAAGCTCTTTGTGCTAAGCAGCGCACTGCTAAGAAAGCAGGACGTGAATTTGCAGAAGCAGATGCCGAAAAGTTGAAGTTGGTCACTGAAGAGCAAAGTAAAATCCAGAAACAGCTGGATCAGGTGAAGTGGCAATCTATAACAAATTCAAACTGATTCCCAGGAACCCCAAGATGGCCTACATTTTTATGTTCTCCATATGTTTGTTAGATTAAAAAAGTATGCCATCTGTCTTTCTGAGGTCCAGTTTGGTAAACAATGGTTTTTACCATGGTTATATGTGAACCCAACACAGTTTTCACATGTCTGTATTTGTATACTCTAGGTACGGAAACAGCAGAAGGAGCACACTAATCTGATTGCTGAGTACAGAAGTAAGCAGCAACAGCATCAGCAAGGCTCCTCAATGCTGGCTTCTGGTCCTTCCAACCAGGGACCCAACATACTTTCTAAAATGCCTGGCCAGATTATGATGGGCCAACAAGGGGGGCCGATGATGGGCATGCCTACAGGTGGAATGCCAGTTAGAATGCCACAAGTGCATCCATTTCCTGCTGCCCAGACTCCTCATCCTGGGGCAGTTGGTACTGGACCAGCTGGACCACCTGGTGGATTCTTCCCACAAGGCACTGGGGCACAAGGACCAGACCCAAGACTTCTTCAAGAACGACAGTTACAAAGGATGCAAATGGTTCAGAAACTGCAGCAGCAGCAGCAGTTTATGATGGGTCAACAACCCATGCCACATCAGGGCCAGCAGTCAAGTGTTATGAGTCAGCAGGCAGGGGCTATGGGTGGTCAACAATCCCAGTCTTTGATGAGCAACACAATAATGGGGCAACAGCAGTCAAATTTACAGCCAGGATTGGTATCTAACCAACATCAGCAGAATCTAATGCAGGTTCCCCAGGGTATGATGGGAACCCAGACAGTTGGGCAGGCACAGCCAAATCTAATAGCTCAGTCAATGACTCCGAGTCAAAATATGATGGCAGGTCAGCAAGGCATTGCTGGAAATCAAGCTTTGCAGCAACTTCAGAGGCCTGAGGTTTTGATGAGTCAACAGGGGCCTGGTGGCCCACATATTCTGAGAGGGCCACAAACCCAGCTTACTCCTCAGCAGCAGAGCATTTTGGCACAGCGTATGCTTCTTTCTCAGCAACAACAGAATACAGCAAAGAACCTTGCTCAGCTCCAGCAGCAGCAAGGGCCACAGCAGAGACAACCAACACAAGTAGGTCCTCCCGAGTCACAAAGAGCCCTGGGAACTTCTTTGAACAGCATTGCAGGCAGCGTTGAGAATTTGCAACAGGTAGTTCCAGGCCTCTGTCAGGATGTCCAGAACCCTCTCTCTAAAGATGGAGGAATCCTCAGCCCTAAAACCCCACCCCAGCAGGGTGGGGGAGCCTCTACTCAAATCCAAATGCAGCAACAAGGACCAAGCGGAGATCTGCAGACAGCAGGTGGACAGCAGCAACCAGCGATTGCTTATATGGCTCAACAGCAAACATCACAGCAGCAGTCGGGACAAACGCCTGGTCCTGTGCAGCAACATGGCTATGTAAACAACCAACAGGCTGGAATACAACCTCAAGTACAACAAATGCAACTTACTCTTCAGAGGCAGAATTCTCTTAGTACAGAACAAGTGAAACAAGAGAGTCAACAGATGTGTTATGTTGCCCAGCAGCAACAACAGATGGGTCAGAGTGTTGGACAAGAAATGCAGGGCATGATGGGACAGAAGCCTGGCCAGACCCAGTCCATAATGCCTGGCAATCCAAACCAGCAACAAGATCTAATGAGCCAGCAGCAAAAGCAAGCCATCATGGAGCAGATGAATAGAGGTCAACAAGTAATGATGACTCCAAGACCCGGTGCTCCTCCTGGGCAAATACGAGCTCCCATCAACATTCAGGCCATCATTGCACAGAATCCTCAGCTGCGTCACCTTACTCCTAATCAGCAGATACAGCAAATTCAGGCAATGATTGCTCAGCGGCAGGCTCAGCAGCAGGGCCACATGCTGAGATTACAGGGACAAACACAGGCACAAATGCGTCCTCAAGGTCCACAAGGGCAAATTGTTGGCCCAAGGTTGCAAGGAGTTGAAGCACAGCAACAGCACCCTTATACATTTGCTGGAAAACAGGGTCCAGTTGGATCTCCACAACAAGGAGTAATGGGACAGTCTTCACTCATGGCTCCACAATATCAAGAGACTGGATCACTGCAGCAACACCAGACACCACAAGGAACTTCACCTCAATTTGTCAGTAATACCCACCCACAGCAACAAATTATACAACAGCAGCAGCAGCACCAAATGATTAGAGGTCAGATGCCCTTGACGCGACCAGCAATGGGTCCAATTCGAGTACCCCATGGTCATATGGCTCGACCAATGTCTCCTCGGCAACTTATGAATCAGGGTTCACCAGGAAGCCCCCTCTCGAATCAACAAAGACAAATAATGGCTATGCGTCAGACTCCACCGGGCCAGCAACAGTCTCATGGGGTGACAGCACTTAGTCCATTTCAGGCCTCTCCTTCTCATGTTGGTTCTCCTACTGGCCCTAATGTTCAAGAATCTGGATCAAGTCCAGCATCTTTTAATAAACGTGATTCAGGCACTCCTTCACTGCCTTCCCACATGTCACCTGGAAAAAGTGGTGCAGGGAAAAGTAGTCCTTTTAGCAGTTTTGGAGCATCAGCAGGCTCACCATTAAGATCTCCAGTAGCTAAGACTCCACATGATTTATCAAGTCTCAAATCAGAACCACAGGTCCCAGGTTCTGAAGCTCATACCATTGTTATTCCGCCTAATGGTCCTTCTCCTAAGTCAGTACAGAACCTGACACAGCCATCGACTTTAGTACCAGTGAGTGAAACATCTCATTTATCATCAGTGAGTAGTGAAGAGGGTCTGTGCAAGATCACTCTACAAAACATAAAACAGGAACCTCGAGAGATTCAGTGTGACTCAGGAGAAAGTGGAGAGCCCCCTTCTGCTCCTATTAAGAGAGAGATTACTGGTGAGACAGCTATTAACAGTAATGCCAGTGGCTTTGTCAACTCTGTCTCTGGAAATCCACCTGGAGACACTGCATCACAAACTCTCAGAACAGAGACAGGCCAACAGCTTTTACAGAAGCTGCTTCGAACTAAAAACCTTCAGTTGGCATCCCAGAGGCCATCTGATGGTATTCACAATGAAATAAATGGTCATATAAACAGCAAGCTGGCAATGTTGGAACAAAAACTTCAGGGGACACCACGTAACATGGAGGTAAATTCGGCATTTTTTTAAGGGGTAATATGTTGTGGTTGTAACTTTGAAAATACATTTGAAAAAAAAAATTTTTTTTTGTAGGATCTCCAGTCCATCACTAAAAGGCCACCTGTAACAAAGGCCAAGCGCACTCCAAAGGCTGGAGAGCGTGGGCCAAATTCAAGGAAGAAGACTAAAAAAGATGAAGTTGGAAAAACTGAAGCGATAATGAAACAGCTTAAACAAGTAAGGGTTCATCTGTTATCTTGACCTGATTTAATATTGGCACATTTGCGATACTCCTCATACCAGATGTCTGCAAATATGGAGCTTGAATCCTGTTTCTGGTTCTGTATTTTGCAATCACTCATAGTTTAATCAACACTTGATTAACCATTTGGATGACAATCAGGTGCAAGTGTGGAAAGCTTGCCTGTTTCCTTAAACATAATCTTGAGTGTTCACTATGAATGTTGAAGTGAAATGTAGCAACTTTAAATGGAAAGCATTATGTTTGGCAAAAACCATACACATCATTCCAGTATATTTACTCTTGGGGCTTATTCTGCCCTTCTGTTTTGATAGTCTGCCCTCATTTACTGAGCTAATAATAGTTGAAGGTTGATCTTGTATCGAGACCCAGTGCTATAAACTTCAGCAAAATGTGGTAGGACCTGATGTGGAGATTATGAATGTGGATTTTGCCATTACATTTGATCTGATATGGCTTACATATACTCAGCACAACCGCAGTTTTCTAATATCTTGCATTTAATCAGAATTAAAAAATTTTTTACGCTCAATTTTACCCTCAGGGACTCTCTCTTCTTCCTTTGATGGAGCCCTCCATAACTGCTAGCCTGGATTTGTTTGCACCATTTGGTAGTAGCCCAGCTAATGGCAAGACCCAGTTAAAGGGCTCTTTTGGAAATGCTGTGATAGACAATATTCCAGACTACTATTCCCAACTCCTCACTAAGGTATGCATGAATTGTTTTTTGTAAATCTGTGAATATGTATTTCACTTCCAACATTTTTTCTTGCTAACAAACTATCCCTTCACAGCCTCACCCTTCTGTAGGTTTATAAGTTCAACAAGATCTTATGTGAATTTTTTAATATAAGTGTTACTTCATGGTTCAGTTATGTGCTAAAGATGCTTTTCTTCTTTCCCTTTAGAATAACCTTAGCAATCCTCCAACACCACCTTCATCTCTTCCACCAACCCCACCCCCTTCAGTGCAGCACAAGCTTCTGAATGGTGTGACTGCAGTAGAAGAACTGTCCAATGGTCAGAAAGACAGAGATGCGTCTGAGGATACCACTGGTAACAGTGTTGACACATCAACGTAGTGTTAAACATTTTGGCTTAAATGTACTTAATTGCTCCTAACAGCATATTTATTGATTTTAGACCCTGTCCCAGAGGTGAAGAGTGTGGACATATTAGCAGCACTTCCCACTCCTCCACATAACCAGAATGAAGATGTGAGGTATGCTATAAATTTTAGATATTTCTGCCTCAAACCAATGAAAATGTCAATAGGATTAAAATGGATGTGACGACGTGAACTTTATAAATTTGTTCATAGGATGGAAAGTGATGATGATAGTGAAGCCCCAGACAGCATTGTGCCTGCATCATCTCCTGAGAGCCAGTTGGGAGACGACACATTACGTTTCCCTCATCTACTGGAGCCTAAAGAAGAAGAAGAAGAAAGGGCTATTTCTCCTGTTATTCCCATTATCCCAAGTTCTGCTATACCCAGTATGTTCCTCAAAAATTTTTCAGTGCTATTATTTTATTTAAATGTCTTTTCTAACCTTTCTCATCTGCAGTAATTTACCAATGTTCAGCTTTTCCAGAGACAAAACCATTTGAGGAAGTAGAAGGCAAGGCAGGCTCATCTTTGGTTCCCTGGGATAAAGCCAAGAGCAATGAAGTGTCTGTTACATTCACCCTCTCAACAGCTGCAGCCAAGGTATTTATACTTCAGACTTCCTGAATCTGCTTAACAGTTTAATTAACGTCTTATGTTCACTAAAGCACAAATGTTCTCCAAACAGAATCTGAACTCTGTGATGGTAGCAGTTGCTCAACTACTGCATATGCGTATGCCAGGATCATACGAGGTGGCTTTCCCCCAAAGTCCTGGTCGAACAGGTGGTGTTGGCCCTGGGAAAGCACCTGACTCCTCCAGCCCAGGTAACTGATGTTTAGTGAATTAAAAGTTATGAATGGGATATTGTCAGTAGTGTGTGATTGCTACATATAACTTGCTACAAATAACATGTACCAAACAGACATAAATTATATTTATTAAAATATGTGTGTTATTACTTTTTTGCAAACTTTCAAGTGGTCCAGGACAAACATTTTATCCATGCTTGTTAGGCTCCCTCCTAACAATTCTCTGGCAGTTTTCTGTTTTAATGTGTTAATATTTTTTATTGAAGGTTCCTTATGTGGAAAGACGGATCAGTCTGCAAGCCAAGATGAAGAATGGCTCAGGCAGTTTGATGTCACCTTGCCAGGCTGTACGCTGAAGAAGCAAGTTGACATTTTGTCCCTCATAAAACAAGTCAGTTTGCTTTTTTTGTTCATTTCATAAGTGGGTATATATATGTAGTTTTTGTTTATTTTTAATCATTTTAACTAATTGTTTCCCAGGAATACCCGGAGCATGAGGAACGACCAACTCAACATTGTTACATGACCAATGTGTCAGACCTTGATGTACGCCATCTTCCCGTTATTCTTGTTGAAACATCACCACCCCCTTCGCCTTCACCTCCACCACCTCCTGTTCCTGATGAACTTGTTGCTTCAACTGACACTGTCCTTCAAACAGAGCCTGAACCTGAGCCTTCTGCTCAGCCCAAGTCACCCTCCACTTCTAGCTTATGTGCTTCTGTGAAGACAGAGCCTCCAGGTGAGCCTTGTTTGAAAACAGTGCCCGAGAGCTGTACTATTAAGACTGAACCTGAGTCTGAGGAAATCCTAATGCTTCCTCCAGCTGCTCCACCTGAGGAAGAAATTCCTATTGCAGCTACTTCCACCTCAGCGTCCCAGGACTCCCTCACAATAGAGATCTGTTCCAAGTCTATCAAGCAGCGCAGCAGGTCCCTGGCAGAAGATGAAGAGATACGTCCCAAAATGAAGAAGTGGAAAGGTGTACGCTGGAAACGCCTCCATTTAGTCATCACAATCCGCAAGGGCAGTTCTAAGAAGGAAAATAGCCGGGAGGTGTCTGAGCTCATGGAGCGCCTGCGTATCACACTTAGACCAGATAAGCTGCCACTAGACAAGCGCAAGTGCTGCTTCTGCCATGAAGAGGGTGACGGAGCTACTGATGGCCCAGCTCGTCTTCTGAACATTGACGTAGACCTGTGGGTGCATCTTAACTGTGCCCTGTGGTCTACTGAGGTCTATGAGACACAAGGTGGTGCTCTTATCAATGTGGAAGTGGCCCTTCGGCGGGGCCTGCGCACACGCTGCGCTTACTGCCAGAAGACTGGTGCCACCAATAGCTGCAACCGCCTGCGGTGCCCCAATGTCTACCACTTTGCCTGCGCCATAAGAGCACGCTGCATGTTCTTCAAAGATAAAACCATGCTCTGCACTCAGCATAAACTGAAAGGCCCTAGTGAGGAAGAGCTCAGCAGCTTTGCTGTCTTTCGGAGAGTCTACATCGAGCGCGATGAAGTGAAGCAGATTGCCAGCATTTTGCAGCGCGGAGACCGTATACATCTGTTCAGAGTTGGCGGGCTCATCTTCCATGCTGTGGGTCAACTCCTGCCTTCTCAAATGGCTGCCTTCCACTCACCCACTGCCATCTACCCTGTGGGTTATGAGGCTACACGCATCTACTGGAGCACTCGTGTGCCAAACCGGCGTTGCCGGTACCGCTGTCGCATTGGTGAGCAAGACAGCAAGCCCTTGTTTGAAGTACGTGTGCTGGAGCCAGGACAGGAAGACCTACACTTCCGGGACTCTAGTCCAGACGGTATTTAGTTTTAATTATGTTCCTGAATCATGTTAATATTGTATTTGATATTGTGGTGTTCTTTAGTTAATCCATAGAATATCTGTAAAGGAAACAATTCAGCTAGCTAGTGCAAAAAATTAAATTAGAATAGAAAAAACAGAATCTGCCCTAGTCACCACCCCAAAACACTTGAACAGAAAACATTTCAGATGATGTGACTTTTGAAACCATTTTGTGACTCAAGTTTAAACCTGGGAATATTAAAAATACAATACACACTGCTTCTTAAGACATGAAGGCATGTTTACATTGCTCTTTAGTGTTAACAGTATGGCAAAATGTGCAGTGGAATCCTATACCTCTACAGTTAGCATCAGGTAGACTGCATGCTTGATTCAAGTTGTGTTGAGTTGAGCTTAAATGCTTTCCAACATCGAATGACAAATTACATCCTTCTGCTCTATACTTTTTAACATCAGGCATCTGGGACAAGATTGTACAGAAAGTTGCTAAGCTGCGTGAGGATGCAGCCATGCTAAAACTGTTTACTGATCATGTAAAGGGAGAGGAGATGTACGGGCTCACTGTCCATGCTGTGATGCGAATCACAGAATCAGTAAGTCATTTTAGCATATCCTACACCTGACAAACAAATGTCAACAAGCCAAAAAATCTCAACAAAAATGTAACAAATTTGTTTACTAATAGCTTCCAGGAGTAGAGAGCTGTCAGAACTACTCGTTTAGATATGGCCGCCATCCTCTTATGGAGCTTCCACTCATGATTAATCCCACTGGTTGTGCACGCTCTGAGCCCAAGATTCTCACACACTGCAAACGGTAAGGCTTAGACAATTAATGTTTTTGACATATACTGGTGATCCATTGTTTCTATATTATATATAACATGCTACACATTTAGCTGACCGTATGAGTATTATTTCACATATTGGCTGTGTTTGACTATCAGGACAATAAATTAAAACCTATGTCTCTGTAGGCCTCATACACTCAACAGCACAAGTATGTCCAAAGCCTACCAAAGCACGTTCACAGGGGAAATCAACACGCCCTACAGCAAGCAGTTTGTTCACTCCAAGTCATCTCAGTACCGGCGACTAAAGACTGAGTGGAAGAACAATGTGTACCTTGCTCGTTCCCGCATCCAGGGGCTGGGCTTGTATGCAGCTAAAGACCTTGAAAAACATACAATGGTTATTGAGTACATCGGCACTATCATTCGTAATGAGGTGGCAAATCGACGGGAAAAAATCTATGAGGAGCAGGTATGTTAATAACTAACTGTGTTTTAAATACATTGTAAAGGACCCATGTTATGAAAAAGCAAATATATTTGAGGGGAGGTGTTTGGTGTAATATGTAATAGAGGTTGACAAATTAAAGGTCTGGCCGGTTATTTGGGAGAAAACTTATGTTTTTGTTTATGTTCTCAATCTTATCAGTTCTTAAATTGGTTTGTGATGGAATGTTGCATTAAACTTTGAGAAAACACAAGTACACAGCCTAATTCAGTTTTATTTGTATAGTGACAATTACCAATATACATTATCACGTTATACCAACTTTGAGGTACCGTTAGCAAAGTAGCCTGCAGTTAGCTTTCTGTTAGCTAAGTAGCCTCCAGTTTGCCTACCGCTATCGTTGAAACTGTGTCTGTCAAACTATTATTCTTATTCTTATTCTTATTCTTATTATTATTATTATTATTATTATTATTATTATTATTATTATTATTATTATTATTATTATTATTATTAATAGTAATAGTAATAGTAATAGTAATAATAATAATGACACATTCCCTGGCTCCCCCCAAATATAGAGATATTATCTAAAGGTTTTGCATCTCATTTACTGATAGCTTGAGATTCTTTTATTGTTCAAAATTAGAATCGTGGAATCTACATGTTCCGCATCAATAATGAACACGTAATAGATGCAACCCTCACTGGCGGCCCTGCCCGGTAAGATGCTATTTTTTTTCTCTCTCTGTGCTTTTCTCTGTCCTATATCATGTGTGTCATGCTTGCATGCCTCAGAATTACGTAACAGCTATCAAGAGCTGAGACATGCAGATTTAATCAGTTCAAAAACTCACCCTTATGTTAAGAAAACAATCTTCATGGTGAATTTCACACATCAGTTGGTGTTTTGCTTTTGTCTATGACTTGGGACTCACTCGGCCTGTACTGTGTCATTGACAGCTATGTCAATCATTCCTGTGCACCCAACTGCGTTGCGGAGGTTGTGACATTTGACAAGGAGGACAAAATTATCATCATTTCCAGCCGCAGGATCCCCAAGGGCGAGGAGGTAAGGACCGTTTATTCTTCACAAACTTTCCTCAATTTTTGATGCTTCTCATACTAAACCCTCCTGTGTCTTCCTCTCTATTGCTTCCCTGATGGATGAAAAGCTGACGTATGACTATCAGTTTGATTTCGAGGACGATCAGCACAAGATCCCCTGCCATTGCGGAGCCTGGAATTGCCGAAAATGGATGAACTAGCGGGGACAGAGAACGCATGAGACACGCCTTTTGCGCCCTGGTGCCAGATAATGTCTGCGCCAAAACCTCGTTTAACCTTATTACCCAGATCATAAGCTGTTCTGAAACAGGAGGAGGGAAAACCCTTTACTCTCCATCGTAGGAAAGAAAAGACTTCTTCACATCAGGAGCCAAAGCTTTGAAGAGAGTAAAAACTGATGCCACAACCTTTTCAGATGAGCTCAAACGTGTGCTTGAATAGTCCTGTTAAAAAACACGCCTCTGCCAAAAGCACCTCCTTCCTACGTCCTCTACTGTTCCCCTCCAATAAGCTGACTCTGGCTGGAATCAATCCTCTCAACGTCTACCAAAATGTCTGATTCTATATCATATCAATACACTTAGGGTAGAGCTCAGTGAAAAGTTTGATTAAAGCCATTTAAGTACTCAGAAATGAACTAATAAACTTTAGCTTTGGACCTATCCTTTTTTTTTTTTTCTTTTTTTTTCTTCTCCTACCACCCCGTCACCCCAGAACAACACTCTCCCATCACGTCATCAATGAAGATTGACAACATGGATATTGGCAAGACAATCCTGGAGTGGCTCAGATCACATCTATGTATCTATGGTGGACAAGATGTAAGATAATATAAAGTTTAAATACTATTTGACCTGTGGCTCAGAAGGCACCAGATGTTTTTATTATATTGAGTTTAAAGGTGGGTTCCGTTGACCCAGTCTACCTCATTTTGTGGGAAGTGACTGCTTCGTATTAAACTGTTAAGTGCTACTGTGGAAAGGAGAAGGTAGAATGTTGTCATGGCAGTTGCCTTCTCGGTTAAGCAGGGAAACTTAAGCAGCCGGTTTGCTCCTCTCTCTCTTTTGCTTATTATTTACAGTAGTGAGCCATTGCAACTCCTCAATATACAAACTGCAGAGCCTATATGACCGTTTCCATACTATAATGCATTATTTAGAGCAATCAAATAAAATAAAAAAACCAAATGGGTGTGCAAGTCTAGGAAGCCGCCTAGTTTGAATGACTGTAGATCTCATGTAGCCATTTTTCCTTCATGTCTGCCTCAGTGCATCTCGATCATGCTATTTTTCCATTTTCTTTTCCTTTTCTTTCTTTTTTTTTTTTTTTTTTTTTGAAGCGCACAACCAAATTCACTTTATGTTGCTAAGGACAGTGAATTTCACCAATAACGTTTCATAGCTTAAACTTTGAAGTGAAGCAGAATCATGGGGGACAGGTATCTGTAAGACGATCATGTACCGAAATGACGGTCAACGGTTTGGGGCTCTTCAATAAACGGTAACTTGTGATGCAAGACTACTTTTATGTTTTGACATTTTTCCATCTTTAATTTTGAATAGCCCATGTACATTAGATCTTCATTTGAGCTCATCTCATGCGAATGGCACCCCAGAACTGTTCGTATGCCTCTTCCTCTCCGTAATACTTCGTGGACTGTTGTAAACGTTTACTGTAGTTAACCTTTCTCTGCCGTACACAGTCAGTGTATGGAATCCCTGTATTGTGGCATGATTATTGTTGGCACTGTTATCTGGAGGCTTGAAGCAATGGCAGAGAAAGACTTTAAAAGGGCATTTGTTCTTTTTTTTCCTTTGATATTAAAGTAATATTAAAAAACAGTTAAAAAAAATTTATCTTCAGAGAAGTGAGCTGATCAAAGTCTCCACAAACCGCATACTACTTTGTTCGTTCCTCCCCAGACGTATGACCTCACAGTAAAAAGAAATGCAAGATGTACAAACTGTATATAATAGGGGTTGGGGGGGTGCAAAAGCTCTTTATCTGACTCCTTTTTAATCCATAAAATTAGAACTGTAGAGAAATAAAATTGATGGAATTATTAAAAGAAAAAAAACCACTGGATATCATTTTATCAGAAAGATTAAATGTGTATATATCTATAAATATATGTAAAATGGCAAACGAAGTAATATCTTGATATGTAAATGAATCAGAGTGTTTTTTGCATTTACCTGTTTTTTCTATTAGCGTTCTTTTGCTATAAGACCATATACAGTTTAACAGATGTGTGCTGGTTCTCTTGTGTTCACCAATGATCTGGATGAGTGGTTGAGGTGAATGAGACACTTAAGATGGGATTGATGTTGGAAATTAGTCCTGATGATATTTCTCTTCATGCAATTTGATCGTATTTGAGGAAAAAAAAATTGATTAGAATGGTGCATAGCGTTTATGTATTTATGTAATATTGTTCAAGTATATTTCTTCTTTGACTATTATTTATGCTACTGCTTGTGAAATACCTGAGATGGAAACTTGTCCTTAAATTGGTGACTATTTGGTAAATACATTCTCTGAATAGAAATTCTGAAAGGTCCTGAAATTATACTGTTTTTTTAAATTAGTGTAATGTCCCCCCCCACACACACCCTGTAGAAGTGAACGTGTTTATATAACTTGTGAAATGGCAGTATAGCCGGTGTATGCTATGACTTGGTTGTCCCCGTACTTACCCGAGAGAGATTTGCACTCTGAAGTGTTTTTGCTTAGAAGACTTTTCCCGAAGACCGCTCGAGACTAATAGAAGAATCGGTGAACTATAGCTGTTGTGTGTGTGTGTGTGTGTGTGTGTGTGTGTGTGTCTCTTGTCAAGGGAAGCTGATTATAAAACTCGCAGGCGCTCACTGGATTTTAGCCTAACTCCTACCTTCTGATTGGTTGGAATATCTTAATTTAAGGTCTCTCTGCATATCCTTTAATTTAATAAAGAATAGATTGCTGATTTTTTTTTTTTTTTTAAACCTACTTTTTAAAAAAAGATGCTGCATCTGTACAGCAGAGCTACTTTTAGGAAGATAAATGATCATTTTTATTGTATGTGGCATGTTTTGTATGGATATAATTTTGAATTGTACATATTTTTGATGATAACAGAGGTTGCATCACTTTATATACAGCTGCCCCCTTCCCTTCCCTCTTCCATTTTCTGTCTCTGCTTTATTTCTTGTAAAGGAAAATAAAATGCATTTTAAATATAATCTCTGCTTTTGTTTTTGATTCAGAGGAATGTAAAAGTCTGCTGGTGTAGCCTGATTTCAGTAACTTAATTTTTATTTTATCCTGGAAATGTGCCAGACCTTGGCATAGATTCTGAAAAGGCACTGGAACTACTGGAGGATCATTATTTAAAACACTGTCCCCTGAATCTGTGTTTTTGATTGTAGTGGCGAGAATAATATCCCACACGCAAGACCAACTGCGTTATTGTGGCCAATTTTGTACGGAGATTTTCATCCTGGAGGAGGCCACCGACCTCAGGGTAGATTTGTTGCCTCATAGGATAAGTATGATTCATCTAAGTAACTTTGTAATAATTTTTGGAGTAACTCTTCTAAGGGCATCGAACCACAGCATATTAGTCACCATATTAGCCCATGTCTCTTTATGAATGATGAATTAAGACCTATATTCAGGTGTTGGCCAGAGGGGCACATGCCCATTTGTGGATAATGTGAAGGGGAGTCATATTTTTCCCTCATTTCTAAGGATCAACATGGGCTTTCGTGTGGTTTTGCCTTTATAATGACAGGGTTTATAATCTTGCCACCCTGCCATAATATCCCTCTGCATCCCGTCGTGACTTTCTTGCAGATCAAAATTAAGATCTCTTAAGTCACTGTTCCTATTGAAGCACTGGCCTGTCTTTGGAACTGAAGATTCCTGTCATTCCTTCCCCCACAATGAACCCATTATTCATTACTTAGGCATTTATTTTCCATTCATGCTTTTACAGTCTTCATTTTGTATTTAAATTTTCTATTCATACTTTAATGTATCCAAATGTTTAGAAAGGAGGTCCGTGGACTAAAGAAACAACCACAGAAATGGAGATAAGAAAACAGAATGTATTATGTACAATTTCAATGAACCCCCTGAAAAAAAAAATGCAGTTAACATGGTTTGAAATGCAGATTATTTGAACAGCACAAAGTTAGAACATGGCAAACACAGGCCATCATTGATCTGGTCTACATGCCAATGTTGTTCTTCCAGTAGGTGGCCTAACATCTAACATCAGCTTGGATACCCTGCCCCAATGTATGTGTTAGTCATGAGTATGCATTTTGCTACACACAGGCACACAAAAACAAGATACAAGTTGTGAAAAGAAACACACGAGATATAAATAAAAATGGAGCAGACCAGTCGGCCATCCTCTGCTGTCTATCCTCATATGAATCAAGACTGAATCCCAGTGTTGAACCTTATCGCAAAATGGACGGTAGCATTATTCGAGCTCTCAGCAGTGTTGTTGCAGAAATCCACACTCATGCTGACAAGTCATCCACATTTTCAGCTAAGCAGCAGAGTTTCCAGAAGATTCCCGTCCTTTACGTAAATGCACACATGCTGAATAACACCCATACAGTAACTCACTCTGGTTCACACTGCATGTGTGCACATGCTGACTTTAGCATCACAGAAATTCTTTTGGGTTCCACTGCAGATTTCTGATTTTGGCTTCAGGAGTGGCGCCAGACACTGGAGTGTGAAGTTATTTGGGTCAGACTGAGTCAGATGGGGTAGGTAACGAGAATAAACTCTCAAAGACTCTGCGGAGGTGCTGTTCATGCACTCAAATATTCAGTAGTACCTTCTAGTTGGCTTGAATTAAAACTACAAAAACCTATGAAGAAATAGAGATCATAGAAAGTGATGGATTATAAAGGCTACATTATAAATAAGCAAACAAAACATTTGACTATTTTACATGAACCATTTACAGGATGCTAACTGACTGGTCACAAACAGCAGTGTTCCGCAACTCCCCCTCGAGGAACCAGACCATTAAAGCCATGGTTAAAGTCATAGTGCAGTTCATAGTCAGAACATCCCATCGTTTGGATATAGTAGAGGCTAACTTCTCCCAGCTACATGTAAAACTCGCAGCGCTGCTGGAAGGATGAGGAAGAACAATAATCAAAATATAAAAAAAAACAACAAAACAAAACAAACAAAAAAACAGAACATACATGCAATAATGCTACATTGCTTGCCATGATCCTGGTTTTCACACAGTCCTGGGTGACGAATGAGACCACTGGTGTGGGCTCACAATCCTCAAATTAGACAGAACCTGAATGAACTCATCTTAGTGTCCAACAGCTTTACCTGATAAAACTCAAACCTAAATAAATACAATTGGGAGGTGGAGGCCTGTAAAACAACTATACTGAGCTTAATTCTTAGAAGAAACATGCCATTTTTGTACAGAGAAAATTTGGAGCATACGGATTCGGCTAAATAAATGATATTATTTAACATTATTAAAATAAGTTGTTTCTATCCTACCAAGGAATTCACATTATCTCCTAAACAGCAATGATCAAACTTACTGAATTTGAATGCGTGTGCAACCATGCTCAGTCACACATTCTCGTCCATTATGGGCAACATATCAATGCGATCAAATAAACCAAAAAACATCACAGTTCATTAACAACCCCAACCCCCCAAAAACATCTCAGTTCATTAACAATTCCTGCCCTAAATAACAAAGTCAGAAGTCTGCGGAGTGTGGGAGAGATGCATTTAGACTGGATGGTAGAAGCTAGACCCCACAGATGAGGCTGAAATCTTGGACCCAGCTGGACTGGATGGAGGGCTTCAGGTCAGGGGCTGGAGGGAACAGAGTGTGGCTGAAGTGCCTTTTTCTCGCTCAGTAGTTTTGGCTAAAAAGGTGAGGTAGTCCTCGTCATATCTTTAAAAACGTTCAAACTGTGGCTGAAACTGGCAGGCGGCTTTTTCATCAAGTCTTTTTCTCTTGAGCTCTCGGATTGTGCGTCTCTGTAGGGGGCGCTACAGTCCCCTGTGAGCGCCTCACATCTTTACGTCCTCCTCCACGCTCAGCTGAGACAGAGTCTTCTTAATTCGCAGGGCCGTCAGCCTGGCGGCTCCGTTTGCGTACCAGCACTCACGCATGATCTTCCCCATCACCCGCAGCGCCTGAACACGCATGGAAAAAAACCCATAAGACTAACCACATTCTCATCCTTTTTCAACACAGACGTTAAACATTTTGTTGGTTTTCAAGGTGAAAAATCATAGGTGTGTCTGTCTGTACCTCATAGCTCTGCCACCAGTTGGGCACATTGGGTCGCAGCTTCTGGTCACACACCACCTTCCTCATCTCCTCTATGGAGGGGTCAGAAGGCACCAGGTCATAGTACGGCAGCTGGTACTCTTCATGGATGCCTATGAAAAAAAAAAGTCATGAATAAGAGTCATTTGCAACCTTTAGTAAATGTATCCGTGTTCATTGTCTGAAACTTGCAATTCATAAAATTAACATTCTAGAACTTAGTGTGTTTTTGTGCCTTACCTCCAGCATTACAGCGTCTTGCTATCTCCCAATAGACCAGTCCTAAAGCATAGATATCCGCGCACTTAAATGAATCAAAATGCTTCATGTTGATAGTTTCATCCAGCACCTCTGGGGCCATGTATCTGTAAACCAGTGAGTGAATAATGTTTCACACATTTAATACATTTTGTATTGTTTGTTTTGTCCACACACACCCACCCAGCACGAGACAATTTGTATATCGTACATTTAGTTTTTCAGGTTTAGTAAATGGGAACAGACAAAAAAGCCTGTGCATTGAGAGTCTTTGTATTTATTGGCAATACACACATCTGTATACTCTCTGATTAATGAAAGTTAGTTGGTACATTACAGTACAGATAATATTCACAACATTCAGTAAATGTAATGTAATTGTTGGTGATAACAACAAATATCCTTTTTTCCAGCCTAACTGACTGACAAGTAATCAGGGAAAGCATAACCATTAGATGAGTGCTTGGGATTATGTGGAGCTGCAAAGGCTGGTACCTTTTAGTCCCCACCCTCTGATTAGGGGCAATGTCTATAGTGTCGGTGACAGACTCGTGCCGAACAGCCAGACCGAGGTCAGCAATAGCGCAGGTGCCATTCTTCTTCACCAGGATGTTTTTGGATTTTAGGTCACGGTGTGCAATGCCTGGCTTCCCTGTGGAAAAAATAACTTGAATCAGTATGATGTATAATGACTAAAATGGAACTAAATAATTGAGAAAAGATGAATGACACTGCTACGCAAACAAAGGGGAGTTGATGAGTTGCCTATAAAAGGTCCACTGCTGTGGATCTGTGTTTACCCTGGGTGCCGAGAATTTCCATGTGCAGGTGTGCGAGTCCACTGGCGGCTGACAGCGCTAATTTGATCATGCCTTCGATGGTGACAGAATAGTGGTTCAGATAGTCGAACAAAGAGCCGTGCTCATGATAGTCTGACACCAGCCACAGCTGAGTCCATGTGCCATTGTCTAAAAGAGGAAAGAGAAAAATCAGTGCAATTCAATTTGGCTGGGGATAATCTCTCAATATGATTTAATCCTTGAAAGAGATGAAAGTGTGCTGGTGCAGCACACTAAGTGATTAAACTGGCAGGTAACCGGCGAAACTCACCTTTGTTGTCTGCGGCAATGAAGCCCAAGATGTTCTCGTGCCGGAGCATGATGGTCTGGTAGATTTCTGCCTCGCGGAACCATGAGCGTTCTTCTCTGGAGGAGAAGATCTTCACAGCCACATCCCCTCCTCTCCACTTTCCTCGCCATACCTCGCCAAAGCGGCCTTTTCCAATGATCTCCTGCAGCACGATGGTCCTGGCTACTGTCCTCTGTACAAACAGGGGCAGACCTGCAAGACATGTGTCAAAAATGACCCAAAAAGTATATAGGAGCTCAAAAATGATCTGTTAAAGGAACACTGCAACAACATTGGCTTCTATGGTAAACATCTGAGTGTTCTGAATGGATTTTGTGTTCTTTTACTAAGTACAGGGCAACATAGAAATAATTGTCTGTGGTAATTAACCACACCATGAAGTTCCACCAACACTCCACCTTTGGTGAGGTCACTCTTTTTAAAAGGTTAAAAGTTTTTGGCCTCAGGCCACAGAACAACAAATCACAGAGATCGACTGTATTAAAAATGTGACCGCATTGCCTGTGCAAATACAACAGTGGTTGTGTTAAAACCAAACCCCGAGTGTAGGGAACAAAAGAGGTGTCAAAACTTTAACAACAAAAAACAAGATATCCTCTGGCCAAAAAAAACACAACCTCTGGCCATTTGGAATGAGCATGAGGGTTAAACCAACCAGAGCCAGAGCCAGAGGTGGACAGGTCAAAGATGAGGTCCTGCAGTGTTTTGTCCTTGGCCAAGTACAGGTGGTCGCAGGACGGGTCCTCCACGTCCAGCCGCTGCCGGTGGTTGTAGGCCCGCTGGTGGTGTTGGAACAGGAACACACCAACGATCAGCAGCAGACACACGAGAAAGACAGGACCTGCTATTACCGCCACCAGCTCCACCGGACCCCAGGATTTCGGCTCAGGAACTCCTGCAATAGAGATGGAGATAGAGATAGAGAAAGAAAATATAATAGTTACATATAGTATTACATATCAGCTGAAACAGCATTTAAAGTATTGTCAACCATATGGTCAATATAGAGACATTCCATATTTAAATTGATCACTTTAAGAAGATGGAATAACATAAAAGGCAGCAAATGTTTTCAAATGTTGCTTTTTAAAGTCTGTATTTAGAATTTTGATGCATTCTGATTTATAATGGGCCCGTCATGAAGTGGAGTCAACACTGACTTATATTCACTGCCGAGGTTGAGAAAAGCCCGATTTACCATCTCTGACTTAACACTGATTTACTCCGGTCACATTTGCCTTCTCAGCACGGCATGGAAATCTGACACAAGCTGTGTCCAACAAGATCAAATGCATCTATAAAAATGCATGACGAATCATTACTGGCAGGGCACATAACTAAAAAAGCTCCTAAACCTCTAGCCTGGTACAAGAGAAAATTGTGTGTAACCTTAAGAAACCTCAGCCTGTTGAACTGATACTTCACTACTTTTGTTTCTGGAAAAAGCTGTAGGTTGTCTGCAATGTATGTTTTGGATTATTGTCTTGTTCTCCAACCATTAACATCCAGGATCTGTTGATATTAGCAGAACCATTTCCTCATCCCCCCCTATTCTGTCATTCAAAGGCTTTCCACTTTTCCTCCAAACATCTTCAATGGTTGTTCCATTTAACCATAGAATTTGATTTCAAAATGCCTCCAAGTTTATTTAAGTGTTGTGTTTTATACCTTAGATGTTTACTTTTGTGTGAAGAGATCAGAATTACATTCTGATGTCCCTTCCACATAGTTCTTGGTCTTGTTTTAAATCCAACAGTCCGCCAAAACTGAGGTTTCAGACTGTGAAAATTACAAGTGGGTATTGTTCGGCTATTGTTTTGATACTCTTACTTCTAAATGATCTCTATCTGCCTGCTGAGTACAAGCACAGCAACTCATAGAGGCATTTAGTTAATTGCATTCTGTGCACACCTGACTTAGATTAAGGCCTAATAAGTCAAATAAATTCTAAGGCTTTACACAAATTAACATCAGTGGGCCGCCAACAATTATGCACGTCACGTTTTTATTATAATAATTTCCGGAAATAAACAACAATCATGCCATAATTGTTGCAATACTGTAATATTTATTTTGCACAGATTTTTTACTGATTCTCATTTAGAACGTCTTCAAGAAATATCACTGGTGCCCTGCCACATTCAACTGACCCGAAATAAAACGGGTACCCCGTCAATATTAAGAGTATTTTTATCTCAATCTCAGGATCTCACAAACATAAAAAGGAACATTTTCAACCCAGTTTTATTTATATACATATTAAAAACAGAAAGAAATATTTAATTATTAAAAAAATTTATCTGTACAAAATTTAACCATTCAACAAGTGAGACTTGAACTCTGCGTGTCCTGATCACAAGCGAGTGTCTTAACCATTACACCAATAGCTATTATGGACTCACGGGGTTCAAAGGGCTTTTCTATCCCTGCATGGAGATCGGGATAAATTAATCCCCACATTGAGAAAAACATCTTTCCAGAGCGAGAGAGAGAGCGAGAGAGAGAGAGCGATCGAGCGCGAGAGAGAGAGAAAGTGATAGAGAGATAGAGAGATAGAGAGATAGATATTTGCATGCAAGAGCATTGAACTAAGGAAAAATATGACCTGTAAACAACCTAATATGATGACGCTTGCTCAGAAACTTACCGTTAGGAACCTGGAGGTTGACGCTGTTGCAGTAGTCCGTGTAGCAGCAGTGTGTATTGAGGACCCCCTCAGCGCTCAGGCAATATATGGGCTGTCCAGGAGGGACCAGATTCTCACGGGGGATACAAATACGGACATGCTGCTCCTGACCTTTAATGTAGGAGGTGGAGGCCATACAGGCCCCGTCTGTCTCACACTCATAGCCACTCTTCTCACAGTTTGTGCAGTTGCACTTCAGAGCTGCAGAGACAAAGAGAGAATCTGTGATGTGCTGATGCAGCTTACACAAGAACACAAATAGCAGCAAACACTTACAACGCATCTAAAACCAGTCAAGTATTATATTGCACTCTATTAAATGCAGTATAATCTGATGTTATTTGCAGCCATCTCATTCATGAGTTTATGATGGTCACATTACAGCACTGAGAAATAATACTTGAAACAACATCAGAAATGTAAGATGTTACTGCTGATACGATTCCCGGGCTCCTCTGAGGGTCTGTAATTTACCATTAATCAGAGATACCACAGGCAAAGTGCAGTCAGTGTAAAACTAGGCAATTGGGGGACATCCAATCAGAGAGAAAAGTGGGCAGGGGTGATGAGTGGGCCTATAGACCCACATTTGTATTTTAAGTTACCGAAAAATTGCAGATGTTGTGATTTTTGGTGGTTAATCTTGTTACAATGTGGTTGTGCAGGGAGTTTGGAGACTTAATTTGAGTCAAATATGTCTGAATAAGCTTATGATATCTGTTCAGACACTTAACACTGAAAGTCAAAAGCAATCTTGACTGCAGAACTGAATAATGTACCAAACCTGAAAATGTGTCATTGTAACAGTCTCAAAGTTGATCCCAGAAAATGGGAAATTTTAATGCATATAAGAATCTTAGTAAATGAGTGGTCGTAATTCAGCTATTTTGCTGTTCCATTTGCCGGCTGCGATTTAGACTGATTTGAATTAATTTGGTTCTTCCCAGTCCAAACCCCAAACTATGCACATTTTGTGAGTTGGTACCTGATCAACTCATGTCACTTACAAGCTCCTCATGGTCAGGCTTCGATCTGTTAGCATGGAAATCACAAAAGTGCAGAGCATGAGCTCTAGGATTGGGAACCTTATAATGAATTATTCTTCAAACAAAACAGTTAACTCCAGGAGTTGCCAAACGTAATCGCAACCGCACAATGACAAAACGGCTTAATTCATGTGTTCCTTCAAAACTGTTTTCCTCCAATGCCTCCACCAGGTGGCGAGCAAAGCTTGCGCCACAAATGAAAGCCGGTCACTGTTAGTTCAAGCTGAGGCCATGAATGCAGCCACCAGTTTACCACCGGGCTGCAGAACATGAAATCGAATCCGCCACTGCAGATAAACCCAAACAGACCATGAAAAGCTGAAACTGCTCTGGGACAGTCCGAGCTGGATCATTGCAGCAGCACTTGGCTCCAGGCGCAGCACCCCAGAGCCCTGCGCTGCCACAATTATCAGCCTGCAAACTACTTCAGGATATACAGCAGACAAACGAATAAACAAGTCTGATCAGGATTTTTCCAAGCAGTTTAGTACAACACTGTGTATTTATCCACAAATGGAGCACTGAACTGATCTTATGTTACCTTAGAATGCATTCAAATATTTACAATAACACGCTGTAACAATATTTTTGGCCAAAATAACATTATTGGGCCATTTTCCAATATAAAAATGGTGTCCTGTTTTATTTTCTATTGCTCACTCCTTTGTGAACAGCTCTCCAGTGACATCTTTTAACGCATTATTAAAAGTAATTCTTCATCTACCAAAATAATCTAAGTGAATTACAACAAAATCGGAGTCTTATGATGCCCCAAATTGTCTCCTAAAGATGTAATGGAATCAAAGTAAGGTCACGGATTTACACCACAGTTATCTGCTCGGGAGAACAACAGAGGCAGCACAAGTCAAAAATAAGAGTGTCAAGCTGAAGCATATTAATCCAGGATAAGTCCCACTAGCCTACTTCAATTCTTCAAAAACATGTCGAGTGCTCATTCAGCTTAGGTAACAAGCTGACAGCGCTCATCTTCAAGGGCATGCATTAGACATGTTCCAGGGCGCTGGCATGCGGGACAGGTTTTATAACTATTTCTGAGCTGTCATTGCTGGCATGTGTTTTCGTGTCTCCCTCAGCAAGTGAGCAGCCTTAAAGCGGGAGGTATTAGTGGGGGGTTGGGGGGGCGTCTCTGGGACAAGGAGGCTGCTCAGGGGGGTGGCTGAGGTCATGGCAGGGGAGAGCAGGGCTGGCCGTCACGCTTCACTCACACCCCAGGCTTATCAGACACAGCGCTTAGACACCAACAATGGTGGGCCACTTAGGACAATTTGCACTGGCTTTAAAATAACAGGACTTGAAAATTGTGATGCATGACAACAACAAGAACCCAGGACAGAAAGGGCGGTTGGGTGTTGGGTGTGGGGTGGCAGATTTAGATCCAGGAGCTTAAAGGTTCTTTAATGCCAGAACTTTTTTGTGTCGTTCCTTACCAAAATGGCCCATTTTAATCCCCGCTTTTGTTCTCAGACTCCCTCTCCAAACTTTCAGCCTGTCGATGTTTGATCAAGCCTTTTAGTGGCAGATCCTGTGCGCCACATACTTTTGCGCGCTCTATCACACTCACTGTTTGTACTCCTGTCTTTGAGGGTAGTTCCACTTTTTTTGTACTACTACTTAATATATATTTTACTTATGAATATGTTTACTTCAGGAATACCTGTACTAAGCATACACTTTAAGAACACCATTACACTTTTATTTTATTTCTACTTGAGGGAGCCCGGAGTCCAAGAATTTCACTACTGGTGAGTTATTACATGCCTACAAGTAAACTCATGCTTCATCTCAACTTTCAGCAACTCAAAAGAAATCCTTCACCTTTTCTAACGAATGCGGCATAACTGCTAATCAAACAAATCTACACACAAAAATGGTCATTCTGAACACACCGGTCCCCATAAATTAATAAATACCTACACTAAACACACACATCCCCAAGCAGTCACACTCTCTTACTCTCATTTTGCTTCCTTTAATTGATCTTAGTCACTGCACTTCCTCTGCTTTTCTCACACACAGATTGCACAATGCACGATAAAGAGTGACCGCGCCCTTCCATACAAGTGTAAACGAGAGTGTTTTTCTGTTACCATCATTAATGGCTCAACTAATCTGAGACCTTTGGCCATGGTGTATTTAACAGTCAGTGCCAGCTTGACGTTCAGGAGAAAAGAAACAAAGAGTGAGAGTGAGGAGACACATTAATGCTTACTAAATCTAGAATGACTGTGTACTTTAGGACACAAAAAGTGAGCTGCCAGTAACTGCCAGTGGAGTGGATCCAACTTAACTGTTCACATGCACAAGGAATTTCCTGCATATTACACAGAGGTGACCAGGCCCAGATAAAGTTGGAAAAACAACTCTGTGCCATATCCTCCTAATCACTGCACGAATAGCACACATGCAGCACTCACTCACCCCCCAACCAGCCTGGCAGACTCACTGAACTGGGCACAGGACAATGTGCAATAAAACCACTGAAAGTGCTGGAACTTCTTTGAAGGTTGGGACCCTATTAGGAAGGAGATTGAATTTTCAAAATAGTGATGAAAGTCAAATAGTTTTCTTCTCACACCATATGCATTAATGCAACATGTTTGAAATGATTAAAATCATATACATTTCACAAACTGTACTGCATCAGATCCAAATGAACTGAACTAACGATCCTTTCTTTGTGATTAAATTTTCAGTTGGTCAGTGTTTAAGTTCTGACATTCACAATGCGCTCATTAAAGCTCTCTGAAACGATGTGATGTTTGATGTCACTAGAATTAATAAGAACACAGCTGAATTGTTTTCAAAAATGAAAGGTTTGCCACAATTAGGAAGCATAGAGGGTATGTCTCATATTGTGGTAAACAAGCAACTATAACGGATGACTGACAGTCTATTATGGACTCCCTCAAGTCAAAGCATGTTTCTCTGTCTTGAATGAACTAGTGGAGACTGCTGGGGGAAAAAAACAAGGTAAATGGTGGCATTCTATGTCTATGTGGCCTGTGGTGCACCAGTTGTATGCGCTGTGGTCAGGTCTGCTGGTTATGCTCCTAAGAAACATCACCATGTACAATACAGCTAGATCTCTCACAACCAAAACCATTCAAAACACAACTGTGCCGTATGATAACGGGACAATGGCAGTTCCGTTACCCATGTTGTAAACAGGGGCACTGAGGGCATTTCAACACTACATCTTCCTGCTGACTGCTCATTGCTGGGTAATGTCATGTGTCATCTGATGACATCAAATAGCAGGCAGAGTAAAGTCCTGAAATAGCACTACTGAAACAGAGTATGTGTTGATGTGTAGCTCAGGAGATCAGCGTTAAACCTTCCACAACACAAACAGAGGCAATATATCAAGACTTCCATAAAATAAATAAATACATAGATAAATAATTAGAAAATAAAACACTTTAAAAACACACTGGACATGATCATGTTCAGTGTAGTTTGCATTCTTCCTAAAGGGCTGCGTTAGGCCACTGCCTGGTTCGTCCATATGTACGTGCCTGTGTGGAAACTCAGTGTTGACGACATTGTTTGACTAGGGAAAACCTAGTTAGTGGGTGGGGGGAAAAAAAAAACACCCATCGGCACCAAAGATTTTTGTTCAGTGTTTTCACTTGCACATCACAGTTTTTACAGTTTGCGCAAAAGTGATGACCGAGACATTCTGCGACAATTTATCATCATATTGCCCAGTTTAACTCGTTATCAAACTAATAATTTTTGCTAGTCGTTCGTATTGACTCAGGAACTTTCAGCTCCAGTGAAAAAAGGTAAAATGAGAATTTGGCGTTTGTTATGTTTTAGAATAACACTCCTCAAATCAACCCAGTTTTAAAGGGGTGAGCGACAACCCGCAGAGTTAAAATCCTACAGGATTGTGTGTGAGCTGTAAAAGCACACAATCAGATTTTGTATAAAGTTGGCCAACTGAAAGTACATACTGGAGTAACTGGGGGTGCAGGGCTCCAAAAGAAGCACGAATGAGCGCGCACGGTTTGGACTAAGTGAACTCTGCACTCGTATACACATAATTGGTGGCCTTACACTGGCCCTTTGTGTGGAGATTAGGCAGACATGAGGAGGGATTGGGCCGACTATGTCTGAACAAAGAGCATGGCTGAGGTGTATGTGTGCATGGTGGGGGTTGTTAGGGGACTGGACGCGATGCCCCCCCTCAGTCCCCCACCCCACTCCACCCCAGCTTTTTGGGGATGTGGGGGTAGGCAAGAGCAGATATGGAACATGACTGGGGGTTGGGTGTGCTACCACGCCACCAGCTGTGAGTGGGTTTTTCGGCTGGGGGACCAGCTGTGACAGTCTTTAAAACCCAGTCTAGACTTCGACTTAACCCATACGAAAGGGGGAATTCAGTGAAGGCTGGGCCCAGAAGCACACTGGCAGCGTGAAGTTCCTATCATTCCATTCTTGTTCAGGCAGGAAGTGGCAGCCATGGAAGGGAAGACAGAATAAAAAGTGTTGCCATTAAGAGGGAGTCGGGCTGATCGGGAGCAGGCTCGTCAGCGTGGGGTTTAGTGCGATGATGAAACCACAAATGGATTTGGCATATAAAACTGTGCATTACCGGCATGGTGACTAAAGGCAGCACTGGCCAAATATTTCCCAACCTAGCGGCAAACCCAGGGTCCTAACAAGGACAAAGAATCTCTTAAAGGAACACGCTTTTGGTTTCTCAACCTAATCTCAATCTGCAGCATCTGTATAATAGTGCCTGTTACCTGTGCTATTTTAGCACATTTTCCTGACTGAAAAAACTTAAGAGGCCATGGGGCAGTTGCTTCAGTATTAATGGAAGCTAATGGCCAGCTATTTCAATACGACAATATATGGAAATGTGTTTTCTGCTCCACTCTATAGACAGAGAATCAGATCGAAATGATTGTCTGGGCAAATCATCGACACGCCCCAGATAGCGCTGGAACATTGGACTGATTCTTTACAGTTTAGCTCCTCCGGAACTGTAGACAACAAACCAGAAGCAGTTTAAACTACAAGCAATGTGACCAGTCACTCTTAAGTGGCCTTGCATGCTTTTCCTTGTGAATGTTATCGCGCTCCGTCTCCTCAGTATAATTAAAGTCCATCATCCTCCTCCATGTCATAGAGAGCAGGATGCCGGGGGCCAGAGGGAGCAAGCGGACTGTGAGAGCGCTGTTACCCAAGATGCAAAGGGGCTGAAACGAGATCCATAGAGCCCCCAGACAGGGAGCTGATTAAGACATGCAGACGCCACCAGACAGAGCATGCACGCGCACGCATACACACTCCAACACACATACACACTCCCCATCCCACACGCACAAAATCAATGCAGAGGAAGGAGGGGCATCTTTTCGGCTCTCTCACAGGCAAATTACTCGTCTGGTCTAAAACCAAAAATCGCTTTCTCCCTCTAGAAACACGAGTCCTCATTCACCCAATACCTTCCTGCCCCGTCTCTCTTTCGGCCATGGCCTTAAACACCCTCACCACTACTCCATAGAGTAAGATTTACACACCAGCTCAGTACAGCCTGTACAGTCTAATTCATTAAAAGGGCAATGTATTAAAAAAAATTATGCATCAGCAATAGGGTCATGTAATGCTAAATTATAGCATAAAACCGACATTTAGAACAATTATAAGCACCATGACAACAATGTAGACATGTAGCAAATGTAGAATAAAATAGTTGGCCAATTATATTTTCTTTATTTTTCGCACTCATTTTTACCAAATTTTTTTGCTTGTTCTAACATGAAACATCCATAAAAATAATAAAAATCGAGGCATGGAAGCCAGTCTCATGCCTTTAAGCTCTGTCCTTTATTACTGCATAGGATATTATACTTTTGTTAAAAGTACATGGTCAACATTGGTTAACCCAATACAGCAACAAACATTTAGTCCATTAACAAAAGCTACATTTAACACAAGACGTCCTGTGTAGGAGTAGGAGTCTGAGCACCACTGGCCGTGATGTTTTTAAGCAAACATCATAATTTGACAGGGTTTGGCAGGAGCGCATGCCCTGCCGGAGAGTGCGTGAGAGACGGTTATAATATTAGGTCATATTAAGACAAAACAGTCAGGAAATTATGTCGTTAGGCTAAATTGATGATAAAAGGGACCCGTAAATAAATAAGCCACATCATGGAGACTTTCCAAACAAGAGGAGTGAGGCAGGTCAAGCAAAGGCTAGCCAGTCTGAAAGCCCAATTAGGCATGCTGCCTGATGGCCACTCAGGTCATTAGCAAGGTCATTAATGAAGGAAAGACAGATAGGAGGCTGCTGTGACCGTGAACTCAACCTCTTTGTCAAAGCTGAAGTCGCAGACAGACACAATAATGTTGGCTGATAGCATCTATACACCGTTGTGGGTTTTTTGGGCAGAATAAATTTACTGATAAGCAGTGCTGACAAATAAAAACTTGCTTGTTTTATTAAACACCGTGTTCACTCTACACTGGACATCCAAGACCTGAGTGCTAACTGCAACATAGGGGCCCACACACACCAAGCAGGATTTATTTGAACAGTTTACACTGATCTGTCACAACATTACATCCACCTTCCTAATACTATGTATGTCCCACTTGTGCAGCCAAAAAATCTATTGTGTCATGGACTCCACAAGACCCCTGAAGGCGTGTTGTGGCATGACGTTGTAACACAGATCTAGTACAACATCACGGTACCCACAGATCTGACTGGTTTATGCAGCATGCCACACATGAACGATCTGACTTGGAAATGGGCAATTTTGAGACCAAGTATACACTTTGAACTCATGTTCCTCAAACATTCTTGCAGTGTGGCAGGGCATTATCTTGCTGAGAGAGGTCATTGCTCAGGGAATGCTGTTGCCATGATGTGGTGTACTAGGTGCCCAAAAATATCTAAGTAGTTGGTATGCATCAAAGTAACATCCACATGAATGGCAGCAGAGCACTGCCACAAAAACCACACTGCCTCTGCTGGCTTGCCTTCTTTTCACAGTGTCCCAGTGCCATCTCTTTCCCAGGTAGTTGAAGAACACACACCGGTCTGTCCACATGATATACAAAAACAAGAAAAAAATTAATCCGAGCAGACCACGATCTTCCATGGTCCAGTTCTGATGCTCATGTGCCCATTGTAGGCGCCTTTCATCGCACTTTGTGCACCCATGACCCTGCAGTTCCTTCACAGGTTTCTGTTTCTTGATGCTCGTTTGGCTTTTACTGTTAGGCCGCTGAACGTCACGGTTTGCCTCGTTTATGCGGATGTCTTTCAGTAAATGGTCATTATGCAGATTTGTGAACACAAAAATAAACTAATAGCTTTTGTATTATTACAATATTCAGTGTTGCAATATGAAAATATATTCCACTGCCAGAAATTTTATTCAATTGCAAGTTAGTGTGAACACTTTTTATACACTTTTTATTATAGTAATTTGGGAGCTATTCCCCTGACCCGTCATCAATTTAGCTTAACTTCGTACTGTGAGAATTCTGACTAATCATGGTCCCAGGTGTGTTTTAATAAATCAAGCTGTTCATGTAATACAACAAAAGTATGTTATTTTGGTCTAATGCTCCAAGTTGTTCAATCATTAATAATAAATGTCTCACTGATTTAAATTAATTAAAATTTACTACCTCAGGGTTTCAGGTTACCTTGAAGGAACAAAATACAGTAGAAAATAAACTGTACATTTCTATTCTCTAAATTCATTATCTGCCTTGTTAGTATGAACATGTGAACCGTCGGATTTCCCTGTAGTTCAGAGTTCCTGAACAAGCACACACATGCAAAATACACTGCAGCTTAATGCACTCCCACATTTTATTTCCATAACTTCACTCTGACATTAGAGTGCACCCACTGCAGCTGCAGTGCTTCTCCACTTTCCTTTACCTTGATGTCTTAATTACACTGTAAATTGAGGGTTCCTATGTTCAGTCTTCTGATGCTTTACCCCAGAAGCCTGTGGCCACCTCATAAATTACTTCTCACCCAATCTGGATTATTACAGCAATTATACCATCTACAGTTCTAACAGTCTGTTAAAAATTGGAATATCTACAATTAACAGACATTAACAGCATGAGAGAGAGAGAGAGACACGCAGTTTGAGAGAGAGAGAGAGACACGCAGTGTGAGAGAGAGAGAGAGACACGCAGTTTGAGAGAGAGAGAGAGACACGCAGTTTGA
>JBBMFX010000128.1:24082947-24094337 GCA_037832545.1 Rhabdalestes septentrionalis | reverse complement strand
CAAAGCCGAGATGCTTCGTGGCAAAGACATGACTGCGAGATTCCCATCGCTCCACATTAATGCACTCAGGGTGAAATGTTGACAAGAGAGCTGGAGCGAACAGGAGCACACGCCATAGTCCGGCAGCCTGTTAAAGGGGTGTGTGTGAGTGTGAGTGAGTGTGTGCAGTGTTAAAGGGGAAGGGCTCCACGCCTCGGCTCCTTTGTTGTGGGCCACATCTCACTAAGTACTCACTGGTGAGGGGGCATTAAATTGGGATTAGTAACCCCCCCACACATACACTGTAGTAGTTGTAAGCGTGTGCATTAAGTTCCATCCACTTAAGCACATGCACATGAAAACTTCTGTATGTCTGTACTGCACTCGATTGTTTTGTCTAATCATAGCGATATTACCGATTTCATATGTGCATTAACTTGTAAGCGTGCATTAACTTCAGCTGCAGTTTTGAGGATTCTATATATTCTAAAATTATATAATTTAAAAGACTCTACCTTAATTTACCCCTGAAAATAAGCCAAACAACTTAATTTGAATTAAGTGGCCATTAATTTTTAAACCGATTGCTTAATTTTACCTTAAAAAGGGATTTAAGGTAAGAGTGGAAAATCCCTTAATCCTAAACATAAGACAATTTATTCAATAAATTCGCTTATTTAAGTGGCACATTTGAAAAAGTAGTTTTGCACCTTAATCAGCCTTAATCTGTGCACTTTTACCCTTAAATGTCCTTAATATCCTGGAAATGAAGGTAAAATTAAGGTAATTTTAGGGGTTTGGTTTCGTAGTGCAAAGTGTGCATACATACATATATTCCAACTTTTGGGACTTATCTAACAAGACAATTTTATGGATTAGTCTATTTTTATTATTTTATTGACTTAAAGAATATGAATTAACTAATTAATTGTTCTGATTGGCTTCCCTCTGTTGGGCCTCATTCATAAAGCAGTACTTAAACTCTCCTTATAACTTCAGGATTAATGGGTTAGGTTAAACTGCTGATCTGATAACACACTGGTCCTCTCACATGTTTTGGAAGCTACTATTCCTTGAAGTAGTAAAGCATTCAATTCAAAGTGGGTTTAAAACTACATTATTTCAGGCCAGATACTACCTATTGTTTCTAAGATCAAGATTTGAATTCAATATATTATGTGTTACACCAACATTTGTAATATAACCTCTATAATGCCTGTTATACCAGGCTTAAAACGAATAAAACAACATAATTCTTCTGGACAAACCTTTGTTTTTGGAGTGAGTTTTTTTTTATTATTTATGTTGGATTTAAATATATCTAGTTTAATATTAGGTTTGATCTCTTACTGCCTAGTTGTGATAACTAATCATGTTTAGAAACTCAGCATATGAGAGGTGGAGGGACAATACAGTTTAAAATTCATATACACTGTATATAACATTCCTCTATCCAGGTTTTCAATATTGTGTTAAAATTGTATAGTGTGTATCTACAGTAGATAAACATCTTTAACTGCTTAATCTCCACCACAAAGCAGGCCTTTGTATCTGGGATGTTCCTCCATGTACTGGTTTTAGAATGAAAGCTCTAAACAAAGTACTGCAGAGAAGAGATGAAGCATTGCCTGTGATGATGTCCAGCAGATGATGCTTTGTCAGTTTATCCTTTTTTGTGCACTGCCAGAGGCCACAATCTATGGCTCTGGCGCCAGAGTTTTCTTAGCAAGAAAAAACCCTTTTTTGTTTGGAGCATGAGACTGAAATGAGCTTAGAGAGCCCCTGCGAGCAGTCTGGAGAGCAGGCAGGACACCCAAAGTGAGCCATAAGCTCAATGGGAGGAATAGAGCTAGACTTCCAGTCCTCAATAGCGAAAGATTAATTACAACATATGGTAGAAACAAAGAGCTGCTTATTTTCTGCCTCTGCAGTCAAAAGCTTAGCACTGAGGAGTGAAAACCCCTCACATTAGGGGTATTCCGAACATATCCATATAGACGTCATTGTTGTTCATTGCTCATCTGTAGATGGCGGGCCAGAGGACATCCTCGTGATGTCCATTTTGTGCAATAAAAGAGGCATTTGATATCGTTCCTCATGTCCTTTCATTAGCCACATGACGCTAGTGGACCCTCCACTATGTAGATAGAGCCTCTACTGCTTTTAATGCATGCAAAACAACCTTTCAAACAAAATCTATAATCTAACTATACTCAGACTCCTTTCAAGTTGCTCTCAAAGCAAAGGGTTATTCATGGAATGTATAGAGGCTATTGGGTTCTTGGTCCTGGTCCATTGTTATCATTAGGCTCCTGACTCAGGAGTAATCTAGTCTCAGCATTGTCTCTAAAGTGGGGTCATATCTTGTTATTATCAACTTGCCAAATTTATCTGCATATTTCAGCTGCACATTTGTGTCTGAAATAGGAAAAAGGCTATTCTGAGTCCAAATGTCACAGCACTGTGTCGTGGGCCAGCACAATGGAACCTAGAGCGCATGAAATGAGTCTGTCTAGCACGGCAGGGTATGGATACTCTACATAGCCCCCTACACAGAGTTAAAAATATCCCCCCACTCCATCTGACCCAGCAGACAGACTGGGCTTTCGGAGGAGAATTATCTCCCCAAAGTCTGCACAAGCACCACCGCAGACGGATGGATATACTGAGAACAGACACATGCAAGCGCAGATATAGATAAAGTGGCAGACAGAAATCAATGCCCATCCCCTTACTGACTCATACTCTTTCACCATCAATGGGAACTGGACACTTGACTAATGGAACTGATTGGGGGATGTCACTAATGGGACTTTATTGTTTTTCTCCCCCAGTGATGATTATATTCTGTCTGGAAAAAGTACATTTGTTCCAAAAATCAGATTCTCAACATATGTGTCTACCCACTTAGGGTGCAATACGTTCAACACCAGAAACATTCCTGATACTCTAGTTAGCATTGTGCCCATATTAGGAGTTTTAAAAAACACTATTTTCCTGTAGAGAAAAATAAATATAGCTCAAATCCTAATATGCATGATTGTGATACAATGTTACAGAATAATGCCACAGAATAATGCAACAATGTGTGAATGTCTTCATGCCCCTCAGTCTCTTCT
The DNA here is from genome assembly GCA_037832545.1 of Rhabdalestes septentrionalis. Classification (NCBI taxonomy): domain Eukaryota; kingdom Metazoa; phylum Chordata; class Actinopteri; order Characiformes; family Alestidae; genus Rhabdalestes; species Rhabdalestes septentrionalis. The sequence continues at coordinate 24,091,239 of JBBMFX010000128.1, read as the reverse complement.
GTTTGGTCTCTATAAGCCAAAATTAGGCATCTAGGTGCTTCCTATCCGAGAAATAACTGAGAGAGAAATGCCGATTATGGTATGCACCCTCACTCAAAAGGCAAACCATAACAGTTCTGTAGAATGAAGAAATGTTTAACAAATCAAATGAGAATTGTATCTTGACATTTGAATCCTGATCATATCAAAATAAAAAAGGGTGCTGGCACACTCCTAGTTCTCACAATAAAGTTACTGGTTTATGTGAAAAAAGAGCGCAATCTTGTGGGCTTCTGAATATGTGTCAGTACTTGCGGGCAGAGATTTATACTACAGATCCCCTCATTTGCCATTCACATTTCCATGAATAAGAGATGTGAGACTGGGTAAATATAGGTCTGAGCGAAACTCTATCAGGGAGGATGCATTCAGCATTGTATCCATGAATACTACAGCACTGAAGAGTGTCTTGGTTACCCCCTTGGGACATCAGGTCCTTCAGTGCCTTTCCTATTGTTTTGCACAATAACATGATGCACGAACGCTGGATGTACAATGAAAGACAAATGGATCATATTGAAATGTAATGGATTCTTGATAATCAAAACAAGCCCTTTGAGACCAAATAACACTCAAAAAGAAGACACCAGTAACTGCTGAGAACTACCGACCAACCATGAGGCTTCTGATGCCTCCCTGTGTTCAAAAGGAGCAACTACACTTGTAGTGTTTGGTTTCTATGCTCAGACTTGGGTTAAATTCAGTCTTGTACTAAACTGCATTAACTATTCTAATGATCACAATTTCACATCCACTTACACTTATTTTGGGAAACCTGCCTGTAATTTTTAATTGTTTCCTCTGGGCAACATTGCACAGCACTTTTGTTTGAACAATAACCTGCTCATGGATGCAGATGCATAGTTATCACAATAATATTTTGTGTTGTACTATTCACTATTACTCACAGGAAATGAAGGGAAGAACATTTTATGGTGGTAAGGAAAATGATTGAGTAGTTCCTTCCCCCCAAGCTCCCCTTAGAAGATTATAGTTTGTTGTCTCAGGGCACAAGTTTGGTTACTAAAATGCCAAGGCTTTTAAAATATTATACAACAAGTGGAATGAGGCACAAACAAGCAATAAATACATAAATTTTATTGCAAAAACAACAATCATTTTAATATGTTTTATTTCAACAAATGAAGAAGAGGACCTAATTCACTCATTCCAGTCCCTGATGTGTGTCTGGATGCCACAGCCAACTGGATGGTTGTGGATGAAAAGAAAGGTACCAGGATGCAAAGGTACACCTAACATTATGTGCCAAAAATGCAACTGCTTCCTTAAGTTCCGAACAGAATAATACAGACTATGCTTCGTAAAAAAGAGACACCAATTCACTCGGTGCCCCACAGACACACACATTCAGGAACACAAACATACAGTGCAGCTAATCTTTTATCCATGGATTGATAAATCTTTTGTGACTGATGTTTGTGGAAATAAAACTTGAAATTGTTGAAATTGTTGCAGTAAAACTACTACGGTAAACCTTGGCGTTTTAGTACCCATTTAACACCTTGTTGCTCTGAGGAGACACACCAAAATTTGGTAGGGGGCTTATTTCATTTTATGATTGATCTATAATCAAGGACCCCCAAGCTCCCAAAATCTAGAGATGTTTTTCCTCTTAAAATAAAAAGTTTATTTATAGCATTTATAGAAGCTGTACAGTTCTTTTCTGGCAGGGACAATATTAAAGTTTTAACTGACAGTAATGTCATGTGAAGCACATGCTTAGCAACAGTTATGTGTGAAATCACACAGTTCAACAAAAAAATACTTTATGAGAGTAACTTCAAGAGTAACTTATGTAACTTGCATAGTAGGTTGTTTTATTTAGCCTATAAATACTATTCTTTGGAATGTGAGTAACATTTATGTTCTGTGTAAATGTAATGAATAATTCTTTTCAAATAATTGTACAAAATATTAAAAACAAAAACAAATAAAAGACATGACATTTATACTACAGAAAAATACAACTGCAGTCATATTGAGTAATAACACACTGTCCTGTTTTCTCAGTGTGAAAGAATATTGCATTGTAATTGTTTACTTGTTGTTCTACGTTTAAAACGTCGCCATTCCAAAGGCTTTCAGCGGAACTACGAAATGGTAAAAAAAAAAAAGCATGTCTAACATGATGTGGAAAAAAGTGAGAGTATGTACAGCGTGGCCTGTTGTAAGTATTTCAGCGGAGGAGGACAACTTCCTTGAAACTCATGAAGGAATTTCAGGAAACTCCTCCATTGGGAAGTCCAGTATGGCTCATATCCTGGCAAACACATTCATAAAAAACACTGACAGAAAAACACTCGCAATTTGTGCGACCCTAGAGAGATTCAACATTTGGCTCAAGGCTCACTTTAGAGGACATTCTTTAAAGGCACATATAGTAACGATGGGATTCCAAACAGTTCAGCACTAGGATCCATCTTAAGGTGCTCTGTATCAGAAACTGAGCACTAGACGTCCAGTTTGAGTTTGTCTGTGCTGTTATCCTGATCCTGATCCAGTTTCGCCAGGGTCTTGCGCACGCGGAGGGCAGTCAGACGTGCTGAGGGGCTCTGGAACCAGCACTCCTTCATGATTTTAGCAATGGTAGACAGGATCTGGACACAAGACATTGGAGCAATTAGACACATTCATCACAAGTTTATTGGCTTGACATGAAATCTGGTTATATGTATAATGGCTATGACCTAATAAGCGGATTGTGTTCCTGTGCTCTGTTTGGATATGTGTGCATCACAGTGCACTGTATTGTACACAGTTAATGGCAAAACAACCACAGCAGCAATATAAAGCTAAATAGTTTTTTCCCCCTCTTAGAATGGTTGAAAAATTTTCATGTGAACAGTTGTGCAATTTTCACTCTCAACTGAATTTGCAAGTAAACTTAATACTGTTTTTTTTATTTAAACAGAGATACCAGAAGGTGTATGTGGATAAATTGTTAGGGGTATGTGGATAAAAAAGTTAAAATATTATGATGTTAACAGTTTATCTCTCTCATGACAGTCCTTATTTATCAGTTGTGTAAGTGTAAACTGGAGGGCATGTAATGACTTATAAACTAATAAATGAATCAGTTTCAACTCAGTTTCCCAAACAGAAGTTAAAATGTTTGAAAATGACATTCCCCTATTCAACCTCATATAATTCATGCATATGTTAAAAAAGTTAGTAAATAAAAGTAATACAGGGTCATTTAGCTGGCTGAGGAGTCAGTGGCTGTACTTGTGGTTAGTACAATGGTCATATAAGTAAAGAATTATGTATTATAATGAAATTTTAATAGACATGGAATTCAAACTAAAATGAACATTTGATGCACGCCAAAACAAAACACAAAGTGTCCAACCAGTCACATAATAGACTATTTATTCACAAACAATTCAGCCTAGTGGTCTTCCGGACTGCTAAATATGCCAAGACTGCACGTTATTTCATCAAGCGTTTGTCTGTTTATACGACTACTCAATTAAAGAACTAATGCACTAATAAAGAAACATTTGCGAATTCCATTTCATATTCACAAATGACATGCTGACAATAGAAAAACACTTTAACTGGCAAGAATTCCTGGGTGTGCTTCTATTATAATGATCTTTATGTTCAGTGTTTATTATTGATGAAACTGTTAATGATTTAATGAGTTCAATGTACAATTACTTTCTAAACTCCCATCCTGACACGAGCACTAGAATTAATAATATATAAGTCATCCAACGATAAAACTGCAATAAACTTTCCAATTTTGCAATATGATGTTATCTTACTTAATGAATAAGGACTGGGTCTTGACCCTGTGTCTTTACAGCATTGCATATAATGCTTGGCTTTGAGACTATTTTTGTATTTATGGACTTTATTTATGACTCTGCCATGAGTATTTATTTTTATTGAAATTAAATATTGTAGCTCACTTCTAGATTTACTTCACAATATGTAGTCTATGTCACCTGTGTTGGATCTTGAACTACTTACTGGATGGGAGTGCAGTCTGTTGTGAAGGCAAGGCCTGTACTGGTCAACACACACCACTTTTTTCATCTCCTCAAAGCTGGGGTCAGACGGAACCACGTCAAAGAAGGGCAGGCGATACTCTTCCAAGATTCCTGCACAAAATAGGAAATTTTGCAGGGCATTTAAACAATGTGTGCAGGCACACTCAGTCAGTCCCTGACAAGAGAGCAGATATTTGCTTAGACGGAAAGTCTGTGCAAACCATATCTATAAAACAGTGGTTTGTATTTTAGGGAGTTGGGAACAACTAATAGTTTTGTGGGAGGCAGGCTGGTCAGTGTCCAGAAAAGTTACGCACATGTGGCAGCTGGCATTATGGGGAAAAGAGCGGAGAGCGGAATTTGGTATCAGTAAGTGGGAGTGTGGCTATAATTGTGTATCCTGTAGTGCATGACATTGAACGAATGAAAGACATATGCGTTTTCAATGGAGACTGCCAGAAAATGTCCTTTAAAGTGTGATAAGAGGTTGCAAAAAAGTGAAAAGATTACAGGGGTACATATTGTTTTTCAGCAGAATCACTCATCAAGAACCGCCCAGAACATGTTGTGAATTTGTATGTGTGAGAGAGAGAGAGAGAGAGAGAGAAAGAGAGAGAGAGAGACAGAAAGCATCTGGATTCAATGAGGGAAAGTGCTGACACTAGATAGGACTGTTTATAATTGCTGGACTGCTAATCGTGGGTGGATAGTGGAGACAGACACAGACAGAGGGGAAAAAAGAGCACGGGTTGGCAAGACAGCAGGACAAGAGAACTTTGGGGAGTGTTGTTAGATATTTCCCATTTACAGTTATCACAATGGCACGATAACTGCTCACTTAGCAAAAGAACAAAGGATGTTATTCATAAACTTGTGAAAACTTGGCATCAAATATATGAAAGCAAAATACAATTTATATACCAAAATATGGCAGGTCGGTAATATTAATCCTCTGAGGACTGGAAGAGACAGGTCATTCTGGTACAGGACCAGTAGCTAGATACAAATTTACAAGTTATTTCTAAATGAAGTCACAAATACCACAGTTTGAGGCAGCTAGTAAAGTCCACACTTGGACTAAAGCAGTTGCGGCTGAACCTCAAAATTCAGTCCGGTACTAACCATTTACGATGGTGCGGCGGGAGATCTCCCACATGACGAGGCCCAGAGCCCAGATATCAGTCTGTCTGTATGATTCAAAGATGTCCACACGGATGCTCTCGTCCAGGACTTCAGGAGCCATGTAACGCTTGGTGCCCACTCTTGGGTTGTTCCCTACATCCAAGTAGTCGTTGGACTGAGAGTGAATAACTGCCAGGCCTGTGGAATCAGACAGGGAGTTACACATAAGTGAGGAGTTCTTTGCATTTGCTTTTATTTCCATCGTAGAATGACAAAGTTCAGCTGATCTAAAAGCTGTGGAAAACAGCTTGAATAAGACTTTGAAATATATATGATAGTAAACTTAGACACATACTTAAAAATGGCACCAACAAATGCATCTTTAAACTCCTTTCTCACCCAGGTCAGCGATGCAGCACTGGCCGTTCCTCTTCACTAGAATGTTGCGGCTCTTGAGGTCACGGTGGGCGATAGCAGGCTTGCCCTGGGTGCTGGTGATCTCTGTGTGCAGGTGCACGAGTCCGCTGGCCACCGACAGGCACATGCGTAAACAGCCCTCGGGATCTAAAGTGCTGGACTGCAAGAAGTCGTAGAGGGACCCCAGCTCATGGAAATGAGTGACCAGCCAAAGCTGTGTGCTAGAGTTCTTGGACGTCATGTCGGAGGCGATGAAACCTGAAAGAAATAGGACAACACTCCTATTCAAAATGACTGATCTTAGTTGTGCCTGGTCCTGGAGATCTACGAACCTGGAGCTAATGCGCCTTATCCAGTCAACTGAGGCTTTAAGCAGTATGAGGAAAGTGGAGCGAGGTGTGTTAAAGCGACACATTCCAGCAATAAAAAACAATAGCCACTCATTTTTGTCAACAGGGCCTGATTTTACCAAGTGTCTCAGGAGCAGGAGTGTTTATCTAGTTTCGGTGACGTAACATTTAGATCGGAGACCAGTCCTCCTTACACCAGCTTCAAATACTAACCCTGGTATCGCCTGAAAAGGCTGAATGTGGTTTGAGCAGGCTGAGGGTATATTTGCTGATAAATATTTTCTGAAACTGTTTGTGTGACTAATGACTTCTAGTGCTTTTTAGCTACATTTGCATCTTAGATTTAGTGCTGAAATATAGAATCAAAATCTGGACACCAAACATGGAGGATCAACTATATCAGGGTTTGCAGAAAATTGTTAAAATAAAACAGCACTCCCTCCCAATTAAAGGTAAAAAAAAACTCACCTAAGATGTTTTCATGCCTTAGCTGGACAGTGTTGTAGATCTCGGTCTCTCTAAACCAGGACTGTTCATCTCGAGATGAGAATATTTTCACAGCCACGCTCTCACCCATCCAAGTGCCTCTCCACACCTCTCCATATCGGCCCTTACCTGTCAAAAAATACACAAGAAAACAGGCACTGATCCCTTTACCCTGATAGAAAAGACAATCCACAGTGATTGTTAAATGAGAAATTATGGATTTCACTCACCAACACATTCCACCAAAGAGATTTGTCGAGCCATGGTCCTCTGCACGAGGTAAGGCAGTCCGGTTCCACTGCCTGACGTACAAAACTCATCAAAGATGTCCTAGAGACAAAATGATATGCTGTGCATTAACAATCTCACATAGATAAGTAAAGTTATCACTATCAAACCTAAAGGATGAAATTAATAAAATATTTCCAAATACTACAGTGGTTTCAGTCTCGGTTTTGGAATGCATCTAGTCTGTAAACTTTATTGTCAATCACAGCCCCATGACTAGCTGAAAAGGTGTGTCAGAACAAAGACAACAGCGATGTTCAGAGCAGGCTTGCAGGCCCTTATGCATATGTGTGACATATAGAGGGTGGCAATCTTAAAAAAAGGCAGGATCACTCCAGAACCAGGACTAAGCACTACTGAAATACCTCAAGTGTCTTTAATATTTGTATTGCTCGTTTTATCATGAAATTATATAAAGCATAGTTTGCCTTCTGAAACAGTATAAAAAAAATAATAAAATGAAAAAAGGGCCTGATGTGACAAATGATATTTAAAAAAGCAGGTTTCTATGCATGCTGAACATGTCTGTGGAGAAGTTCCTACCCCATATATGGGGTCTCCTCCATTGGGCACTTTGAGCATGGGGGGTTCATGCTCCTGGAGATGTTGGTGCTGCCGCCGAGAGCGCAGCCACAGCACCAGCCCACACACTCCAGTAGACAACAGCAGCACCAACAGGAGCACAACCACCAGTACAATCACACTATCTGGCTCTGGCTCTGGCTCTGGCTCTGGCCCTACCGAGTGAGAGAGAAAAAAGTGAGAGAGAAAGAGGCGAGAGAGAGAGAGACAAAAAGAGAAGATTTAGGTGAATAATGAAAGACTAACAAATTAGTGTAATTTATTAGTGTAACTTTAGTAATAGAAACACAGTAAAATGTAATGGTAATCACCACTTATTTTTTACAGTTCAATAATTTACTATTCATCAAGCGATGAATTCAGGGGCATCAGGAGGAGTACTGTGTTGTAGAGACCCACCAGTTACGCAGAAATCGGACAGTGAATATTGGACAGACTCTTTTAATTTAATTTCCAGTAATAAAACTACTGGGCTTTAATATCAATTGAATTTTATATTAGGAAACAATCTGGCCCTCACAGTGTCAGCTGAGAAAAACTCTGGCCCTTGGACAAATGTAGTTGACAAGCCCTATTTTAGAGCATTCAGAACTGTTCTTTCAAAATTTCCTGAAGTGCCAATTAAAATGACACACAATACAGATACTAAACTGCTACAAGTAAAAAACAATTACCACTTACTTTCAACAATCTGCATTTTAGACAGGAAGCAAAGGTAAATGCAATACTACTTCAACTACTACTATTAATAATAATTATAATAATAAAAGTGGTTTGCCTTATTGTGTGTCTTTATACATTTATTTATTTATTTATTTATACTCTACAGTTAATGCCACTAGAGGGCAGCCCTCTTCTCTTTATTTTCCTGTGAGTCCTCTGGTACTCAAAGGCTCAGACTGGAAACCCCCAAATACAGCCACAGTGAGAATTTAAATAGGCAATAATCGGGGCTGAACCAATATGGTGTGGTCGGGAGGGGGGGGAGGAGG
>JBBMFX010000128.1:24038172-24055204 GCA_037832545.1 Rhabdalestes septentrionalis | reverse complement strand
GTATGTATGTCTGTAAGGGAAATGCTTAAAGGTGCTATATTATTGCTTTCTCTTATCATGCGTTTATCATTAGTACAAAGATATGTGCCAAAAAGAATCATAACCCATGTTTACATTGTCATTTTTCAACATTTCTTTATCCCTCTTTCAGAAAATTCACTTACCCTCCCACACAACCACATACATTTGCAGACACACACACACACACAGCACAGAGTCTCTGCAGGTGCTGTTCTCTCACTCGTCCTCACCTGTCCGCTCAAACCTCTCCACCCCCTGTGGCAAGACTTGTGCTCTCTGAGGAACCTGGGTGCATCTCCCTCACTGTCTGGATGTTGTCTATGTGCAGGAGACATGCCGTCTGGGTCCGGGTCTCCAGGTCGCAGCCAACGCAGACAGCTGAAGGCCTGCCCTGCTCCTTCCACATTTACCTTTTCCCCAGAGATCGCTGCTTCTGCCAGCCCTCTCCTGTCCCATGATTGATGAGAAGCCATTTCCGCGCTTCTCCTGCTCAGACAGGGCCGCTGCAGAGAAGAGCGCTTTTCTTCATGCCATCAAATGGAGCGTTGCTGAACGGGGGGTTATGCTAGGCCCATGGCGGCCCAGACCAAAGCCCATCAAAGGCCTGGTGTGGGTGAGTGAAGTGCGGGATAAGCCCACCTGTGTGAGTAAGGGGGTAGAAGAAAGATAGAGAGAAAGTGTGTGTTACATACATTAGGCTATCTTCCATTCTCAACAAGCCTTTTCTTTTTTTTCCGTGTAAATACGTGGTTGTCATGCAGAGTGGGAGAAAGTTATTTGGCCAGTGGAGCAGAAGAATGATCAATAAAAATGAAGACACAAACATACATATCATTGTTGTCATGTGTTTTTTTTTTTACTAAATAACTTAACATAACATACTTATAAAATAAATATAAAAGGTTATTCTTAAAATAATATTAGATTCATTGACCGAGAGATAGTGAATCAGTGACTCAGACATTCACTTGAATTGAGCTCACTTTTAACTCATAACTTAAGACACTAACACTGATTAAAGAGGTACCACCAACCATAACATGGTAAATGGATATAACAATTAGCCTGAAACTTAGTTTGTAACTTTGCCTACCTGTTTTTTCTAGAGTCATTACTGCAATGCAATTCTTTTGTTCACTGTGACACTATATTTGATATGGCTTCAAAAAACATGGCTTTAATAGAAAAACCTTCAGTCTGCTCGGCAGAATAAAGAAATTCATGCATTCAAGTATGTGTTTAAAGGTAGATATTTGAAATGATTTGCTAGCATGAAATTTGAACCGTAAATATGCTGGCTGGTCCAACATCTGATTAGCTGTTACAAAGGTAAAGTGGGCCTTATAGTCACATGTGAACACAACACAGCACACATTGGGAACAGTGAGAAATTCTTTGTCTGCATTTAACCTATTCACAACATGAAGCAGCGGGCAGCCAGGAACGTGGTGCCCTGGGTGCAGTGTGAGGGGATGATACGTTGCTCAAGGGTACCTCAGTGGTGGCACTAGCAAGCCTGGGTTTTTAACCCACTACATTCTGATTGCAGGGTCAGGTCACCAAACTACTAGCTGTGCTGTACAAACAAGAGGAAGAACAGGTTTCTGCTTTAATTTTGCTGTAATGAAAGGCTAATTATTTGATGCCTTTCATAGTAGGCATTTCCTATTATACAATGCAATTCCTGTAAATAACAAAAAGGCACAGTGTCTTGTAGGGTGGGCACACTGGCTAATAAACAAAGTTCAAGGTGCCGTGCTGGCTTCACAGAAGACAGCAGACCTTCACACAATAGATACACAGCTGAACCCAGGGGACCTTCACTCTGGCGGGCAGGTTAAAGATACAAAAATACAGTGCAAAGTTTCGGAGGACCCGCACTCCAAACTAAACTTAAACCCCACACATGTGAGGGGGACCCTGCTACAGAGTCAATACAAAGACACACCCACACTCATGCCTGTAGACACACAGGGCAAAGAGACACAAAGGAGAGGCACAAGACAAGTACTAAGCAGTGGGTGTTAACAAAGCATCCAGCTGTGCGTTGCTTGGATGGCATAGACTCCCTTCACTGCCACTTAGAAAGTGTGCTGGTTACCAACAGGAAAGTCCTTCTTGTCCTTTAGAATTCTTCCCCTTTTAGTGAATACAAACATGCAGTCAAGAGTGATAACTCTACACATACAGATTCTGTGGTTCAGCTGGACCTTTAAACGCACACACGAACACAGACAGCAAATCTCACAACACATACAATCAACTCAGTAACATGCAGAAATTAAATCAAACACAAGACAGGTGGACATGGCGTTAGGTACCTAGCAACCTGGCTAAGGTGCAAACGAAGCCCCACCACTCTCACCTGGGTTGCCTAGGCACCAAACAACCAGACGCACAACAAACTATGACCTCATACACATGAGCTCAGGGCTGTGTTCCACCTAATACTCGGGCAACAGACCCCATTGGGGGTGTGACTGAGGCAGACCAGACGTGACACAGGTAACACGGTAACATCACTATGAACTACATACATTCATAATTTTTTACTTGCCAATATAACGTTATGTGCAACATAAGATAAAAAAATTTTCTTTCATGAACACAAATCGGCCACAACATAAAACCAGTGAAATATAAATGACTTTGTTTAATTGCCATCTGTAAAGGGTTGGGTATATCAGACAACAAATGGAGGGCCAGTTCTTGAAGCTGATGTGTTGGAATCATTTATGTGTTGGAAAGATTGACAAGACCAGGTGTCTTTGTGGCCAAATGGTGATGGCTAGATATCTGTGTCACAGCATTTCTTAGATAACAGGTCTTGTGATCCTGGTATGCAGTTTTTACCAGCTACAAAATATGGCTCATGGAAGGACAACCTTGGACAGGGTTTTGGGCACCCAAGGCCCATTGATGTGGATGGGCAGTGAAGGCTTCATTGTCTGGTCCCATGCCACTGAGGAGTCACTGTAGCACAAATCGCTGAAAAAGTTAATGTTGGCTGTGAAAGAACACACTGGTCATCACACCTGTGATGCTGCAATTGGTTTAGAATGATCATAAATTCTCAATGCCAAATGCCACAGGACACCTTCAGAGGGTCAGAGCTGTTTTGGTGGGCACAAAGGAACCTACAGAGTATTATGCTGGTGGCTGGTGGAGTTAAAGATAATCTGTGTTTCTTAATGAAGCAAGATTTTTTTGTAACCTTGGACCTGTTCTGTTTATCCATCAGTCTGAAATGTTCATACAATGCTAAAGGCAGTGGGTTTTTTCAAATACAGTACAAAAAACTGTAAGAAATTGATTGATGGTTTGATATGACAGTGATAAAAAAGTAGCTAAATGGCAAAAAAATAAATAAAAAATTACGTTTACATCAGCTGTAGCCTCTGGACTTGTTCAACCAAATCTTAAAACATCTTTTCTCAACAGAGAGATGAGGACGAAATGTATCCGTCTTGGCTAATGCTACCTTAACAAGCACTTGTGCTACTTCATTAATTAGCTTTATTAAAGAAATGCAATCTAATACAGACCCGTCATGCTCCATAGTATGCCTTCAGTACCTCGTAGTTTCGTCCAAATAATAAACTAATGAGCCGAAAGACTGATAGAGGAAAGTTTACTTATTTTTCTTTATATTTACCTACCCCCCATCCCTGGTTTTGTCTTGGCTTGGCACAGCTAACTTCCATCATCAAAGGCTTCGAAGGCAATCAGTGGAACTATGGAGCAGCCTGAATCAGCTGAGATGCCCCAAAGTAAGAGAGAAGAAAAGCCTGTATGATATTGCACCACAGCACTTGACCCCATTTAAAAACTTGATACCAATTAAGTAGGATTTTGTAAATAATTCAATGGTCTCCCTCTCTCTTGTGCTCGCTTGCGCTCTGGCTGGAAAGAGACTGGCTAATGAAGCACGCCCTCCAGGGAAGGAGGAGAAGATCTACTGACTATGGCCCATTTCACCATTTCAGCTGCACTTTACTGGGCTTCTCTCTCTCCCTCCCCCGCTCTCTCTCTCTCTGAGTTTGTTTTGGCAGATGAATTTGTCTGTATTTGCCTCTTATTGGAAGCTGCTGGTGTTGGTATGGCAAAATATTCCCGCCCATGTCTAAGAGAGAGAGAGAGAGAGAGAGAGAGAGAGAGAGAGAGAGAGAGAGAGAGAGAGAAAGAGAGAGATTAATCAATATTTATCCATAAAACCTGTTTTATGTTTTGATGTGCTTGCCACAGAATCCGGAGGGCAGTGAGGAGTTGGCAGTGGATGGGGAGCAGAAGGCGGTAGGCCAGCCTCGGTGGGATCCAGAAGGGCTGGATTGGGAACAGGCGTCTCAGGACAGCCCTGAGAGAGGGCAAAGAGACAAAGAAGGTAAGACACTGAGGCCTTATTTGGTTGTGTTCGGCTTGACTTGGACTGTTGGTTTATTTAATACATCAAATCTTGACAGTGATCAAGTTTCCAGATTCAGCTGAGAACAGAGTGATGCAATGCTGAAGGCAACAAAAATAGCAAAGTTAGTATGTACATAAGTCATGCATAAGACTGTTTGATAACTTGTCACAGAACAGCTGCCCTATTTGATATACAGTGAGGATTAGCATTGTGTTACTATTTTCTAGCACCCTGTATCTGATAGAATATTTTGAACTGTAAGATTTCTTCGAAGTTTATGGACAAGCTCAAGCTCTTAAAATAATAGTTCTTGACTTGGATGCAAATCTTTATTCATTAGAGTTCTGTATGGAAGTTCTTCAAAACTTTAAAAAAGGTTCTCCATCAATCTTTTTCATTAAATGGCCCCTTACATTTTTTAAATATTTTATCATTTTGAATTCTTTTTTCTCTGAAGTTCATTTATGACATTTCTACTATTTTTTGTGTCAAAAACTGGTGTAATTCACGATTACAAATACCTGAACAAACATCTAAAATTTTATTAATTTATTTAATGGATATCTTTTATTATTTGAAAATGCCGGCAGCATTTACACTACCAGTATTTTAAGTTTAGCAATAGTCAATATAAATGTCTAAGACAGCGTTTATTTACATTACTTACATTTACTTACATTTGCTTACAACATACTTTCTATCAGTGCCAGATTTCACTCCAGTAGCAGCAGGAGTTCTGTTCTGATTGGATGCCCTACACTGCACCTCAATCCGAAAACTGTTTGGGCTGAAACACTCCTTATAATTTCATCAGAAATTGCTGTAGGCTGAATAGACAGAAATATGTGTATCTTTCTGTGACATCACAAACAAAAAGTTAGTTTCCACACAGATTGCAAGACAAAAGCAGGTACATAAAAAAGGTTTTCTCAGGTCACAGACTCTTTACAGAGCTATACACTTGAAATGTTTGTAAGTGTAAACAAAGGGAGATCTTGAAATGCATGGCCCTGCAGAACCTTTCCTGACTTTTATTTTTAAGAGTGCACCTTTATACAAGTGCCAATATATTTTGTAACCACTAGGAGCACCAATGCGTTTATTTGAAGGACACTCCAAATAAACATACCGGGCCTGCAATGTTTGCAAAGCTGCCAAATATTTACAAATCCATCAAACCACTATTAGCATGTTTTGTGTGCCCAAATGGAATTATAATAAGGGTCAAAAGGAATAATCAGATTCATATCAGATGTGAAGCTATGCATGTGCTAAATCAGATTTTAACATGAGTAATAGTTGAGCCCCAACTTCAGCCACAGATTTTCAGAGGTCCAGAGGGTAAATCACCCAATCAAGGCATAATCCGTGTGTTTTGCTTTGCTTGCCAAGCTGGAGATCAGGAGAGTATAGGAGATTCCACTGCGTGGAAATACACAGCGTAGCATGTCTCTTGTCAGATTGGATTTGTTACAGTGGCAGGCTGGAGGTTAATGAACCACACCCTGTAAACTGCACTGGCTGGACTGATAATCAGTGCAGCCTAATCAAACTGGGGAAGGGATGTGGGCCACTACTAATGTTCCATGCAAAAATCTTGATGGGTTGCCTTCCCAGAGCAACTTCCAGATGCATGGGAGAACCAGGGAGGCACTGCTTGTTCCAGAGTCAGGCACAAAAAAAATGTACCCCCTTAAAGCCTATCGATTGCAGCCATGGTTATTTTGTCTAGGAACGGTTTGCGTGCATTCTCATTTTCCTTGAGTGCGATGGAACAAAAGGAGCTTTGTGACTACACTGGGGAAACTGGGGCCTGGGGTTTGCACCATATGGCTGGATGGCAGGCTGTTGTGCAGAACGATGCATTTAAGAGAGAAAGTGGGCTGTTGAAAATGTTTGTTTCAAACAAGACCACTTAGATAGATTGTGCTGCCAAAGCTCCATCTTCAAATATTGCCTTATGTAATGGCACGAGGCAGCCTGAGTGCCGTGAGCTTCGTCTTCTGCTGACGCTAGCTGACCTGCTTCCTCCACACTCATTATACTGGCTTATACAGGGTCAAATTTCTCAAAGCCTGCTGAAGTTGGAGATTTTAATTGCTGATAATTCTATAATGGTTCCCAAACTGCATCTACTTCAGCCTGGAAAGGTCTCGAGATGGGTTTTGCTGTGCCTTAAGAAGTCTACCTCACTTATGCTAATGCAGTTTCAGCGGGCCATCAATAAAATTTGAAAGGGTCAGTGTGGAGTTTCTATGCTTTGCTGGGGGAGGAGACCCCAGCTCCAATTACTGAAGAGTGAGAGAGAGAGAGTGATGGAAGGGTAAAGGCATAGGAGATCACCCATCTGTTAAAGATTAGGAACAAGATGCCTTCTAGTGGCTTCAGTGGAATCATGGGACTGTGCCAGCATTTGTCTAAATCACAAGCAGACACTGCAATTTGCAGTGAAGCTTTACCCCTTGTCCTCTCACTCTTCTTTTTACATCTTTACCCCTACATTTAAAGATGGAGCGATGCCACAAACCGCCTTTGGATCTCTGAGGAGCCTCACAGTAGATGATTCATCATCTGTAGCATATGAACAATAATTTAGATGCTGTTCCCTGTGCTTAGAACTTAACTTGTTGACTCAGAACACCCCTCCTATTAGCTCCTGTTTAAGTGTGGTTTGTCTTTTTCCACAAAATAAAGAGTTTAATCCCTGGCAATGCCTAAAATATCAGAAGCCAATAGTTTAAGAAAGACTCTCCCTCTCTCTGAGTATACAGCCTCCCTCTGGTTCTACGCTCAGTGTGGTGCAAAGTTGGCCTTCCTATTACCAAATGTGTTAGATTTAGTGTTGTCCTCCAAGTGTGTCGAGCAGTTAAAAAAGATGCAATGGCTGGATTCATGTGACTCAGACTAAGATAGCATGGCCTGGCCCGAATACCATTTACATGTTTTGAGTACTCGTTGTTGTGTCTGAATGAGTATTTAAATACATAGATTTTCACTTAATAGTTAGCTATCAGTATAAGCATGTTAGTTTACTTTGTAATCAAAGTGTTTTGGCTACAATATTATTGATACTTTCATACATCCCTTTGTGCAATGGATATCTCAAATATGCTGAGGGACTGACATGCTACAGCAGGTAATATCCTAATATCACAGGAAATATGTAATTTTGAATATTCATGGTTTAACAGCTTTAAAGGATCAAATAAAGAACCTAATACCAAGAAAAAATGAAGGAAATTTTGAACTATTTGGACCATCTTAAAGGAAGCGGACACAACAAAACCGGAGAAATTGTTGAGCAAAACTCTGTGGAATAATACAAAATAAATCATAAAATAAAGGCTAATACATCAAGCCCCTTGTTTTGAACATAAAGTTCAAGGGAAAAAAGTTTAGAGGATTAAAGGACATTTGTGTGACTAATACATTCTTTATAGACTCACATCTCATTTACAAAATGATTCTTCACAGGATTGTCAATTAATTTGTTCTATAAGAAAGGATTGCCATGGTAAACAATTGTAAGTTGCAGATTTGGCAGATAGAGATTAAGTTGAAAATCATTTTATTCTTTTAAAGAATCAATCTGTGGAAGCTTCTTTATAGACCTGAATGTGGTCTTTCAATGGCACTGCAGTGGCACCTTTGTTTTTAATAGCATAATGTCTGTTTTAATAGCGTAGCTCTGCTTCCTTCATTAGCCTCTTGCAGATCCTTTGATAGGTGGTCCTAAATCTTTCTCAAAACCTTGTTTCAGTCAACTAAGACCACAGCCCACCCACGATCAGCTTTACCTAAGGGCTTCAGGTCCAGGCATTTAGCAGCTCCTTTGCTGTTTCACAACAAGCCTGGACTGAGGTGACTGCATGGATGAGAGCTGATCTCTGTGTTGTCTTTGTCGGTGTGGAAAGCTTAAAAACACAACAACAGGAAGCAGCAAGTGCTACCAAGGTGGGCCGCTCCACCTACAGTTTCCTAAGAAACTTAAGCCAGCCAAGAGTGATGGGAAAAGAAAATTGTGCGGAGCAGAACTACAGTCACGGTAGTCTAATGCCTCAAACTCCAAAACTTTTTATTTAAGGTTAGGGTTATCCCAAATATATTATTCAGCCACCGTATGGAAACCAGTGCAAAATATTTTTTCCAGAGTTATTCCTAAGTTATAGAAGTGTGTAAAAGAAATGTAGATTTAATTGTAGACTTAATTTTGTGGGTTATGTACTTATAAGTGTAGACTTAATTTTGTAGGTTATGTTCTTATAATAAGGAGAAAAGTGTGGGCCCACCTACATACCAGGGATTAAGGAGTTAACCCATTTGTTTTCCAGAGATTTTATACATGTAGGAGTGACACATTAAAACACATTCAACATTTATTTTCCCTAGCTCCTTAAATCTCTTGCATACTATTGCATTCTTTCATGTTTAAATCTTTAAAAAACGGTATAACCCTTCACTAGATTTTTATACGAGCGTAAAGAGAGATATAAACTGCGGCAGTTTCAGGCCATGGTGCAGTCATGGAGATACAGTTGGATTCAGGAGTGTGCACTGATGTAGGGGGTTCTCAGATTCCACTGCAAATATCTGCCCTTGAGCAGGTTAAACAGGGTGAGTTTTTGCGTGGCTCACTTTTTTCCATGACACTGTCCTGCGTGTAGTCTGTCATTGCCTTCTAATGAATCTTTTGCATGACTAACGACCTTGGCTGTGTGGTTTTGGATTATGTTGAGAATCAACTTTCTTTTCTGTTTCTTTTCTATCCTTTTCATGTAAAAAAGATCAAACCCCTCTTATTGTCATGGCTTTCAACTGAACATTGTTGCTCAGAAACATGCTTTTCAAAGAGGAAAGTAAAACCGTTTTGGTTGTTGTGGTTAAATCAATCAAAAAGACAGTTTTCTGACCTGCTATAGATATGAAGGTCTAGAGGGAACGTCAGCTTGCACAGTAAGAAGAAATAAGCAAACAGATACGAAATGAAACACTAAGTAGTTTATAGTTGTGCTTGATTTCTTAAGAGTTACACACAGCAACTATGGATACTTTAGTCTGTACCCTCAGTGTGAAAAATATGGCAAATGTCAAAGTAGAGGTCTTTGTTCGGATCAAACTGAACCAGATTTTGGTTCATTTGCAATGAGAAAATATTTTCAGAACTTTGGACTCATGGCTAGAAGTTGAGGCAGGCTGTCATCACCCATTAAACAACAGAAGAAAACAAAGACCTGGAAGAGAAGTAGAAATGAGGCATAAAAGCTCTCAGGGAAAGAAACAATTGAATATTTTACTGTAATTTAACATGAAAAAAAAATCTTAGAGATTGACAGTGAAGACAGGAGAGTAATGCCACATGAAGACAACGAAACTACTCTGATCAGAAGGTAGTGGGTTTGAATCCGAGGACTGCTGGTGGCACCACTGATATACCCTTTAATAAGGTACTATCCCCATAAAGTGATGAACCCGAGTCACTCTGTCAGTGAGTGGCTGCTGCTTCACTCAGGTAATTGGATTAAATGTGGAGGACAAGTTTCACACAGTTCACACTGACGTGATGTGCTGTGTTTACATGTAACAAATGATTCACTTTTAGGTATAAAATTTTGTGATGGCATCAGAAAAAGTTGCAATGGCAAGTTCATTTTCTTTTTTGATGTAAAATTAAGTAAACACAACCTGTGCAACTCAGCTTCCTTTCAGCATTGGGTTCTTCTTTGACTGTGTCTGTTTTGATTCTAGATATTGCTGATATTTAGTGGAATCCACTGTGCAGTGGTTCTGGTGCTATTGACTACCATGTTATACCTGGCACGTATTGAGATTTTAAAAAATCAAATCCTGCTACGAACATACTTTCAGTGATTTTAGCTAAAGAGTCCAGCTTTTACTTAATCAGTCTCCAGCACTATCAAAATGATGCAGGTTTATCTAGATCTCCTTCTGATGACTCTTTAATGCATATCAGGTGTGCAACCAACACAACACAGCCCAGTCGCATAAAGTCTGATGTCAACTAAACCTGTCTGTGGGTCCTTTAGTGTCCATCTGGGGGGTTGTTTGCCTGTCTGGCCAGCATATGAGCAGTTCTATGTTAGAATTTTATTGGTTTTCCAGGCCTTGCTATGACTTTTAACAACTGGAAGGATGTCCATACTTTTGCACATCTTCGCTGTCAGGCTGAAACCTCATGTCCATGTTGAGGAAACTCCAAAAAAGATTTATATTCTAAATAAATTAATAAATATTTTGTCATCAAAATTGGCATAACTATTTTCAACACTTGTCATTGGTTAATAATTTTTCAACTTTACAGACTCTTTACAGACAGATTAATCTTTTTACATTTTTTAAATTATTTAAAAAAAATTAACCATTGCAAAAATTATTTTCAAAAATAGCTGCAGAAGTTGTACAAAATATGTAAATTGACAGCTGTCTCCATGATACACTTTCTGTCTGCAAAACAAAACAGTATACATGAGAATAATTAAAATATCTCCCCTTTAACTTTAACGAACCTGGCATATACTGAGAGTTTAGAATTTGCACTTTCCACAGAATGTGCTTATAACAAGAGAGAAATAATGAAACAGAATGCAAGGAGAAGAGAGTAGAGGTGTATTTACAGCACGTTCACTCATTTATATGTTGACCCATTTTATGATCCTGTTCTCCACATCTTCCCTTTTAAAAAACAGCTGCGGGAATTTGCAGTTGGGCCTCCCAGGGGAGTGGAGGGTTTAGCCAGGCCTGACCTTAAAAGGGCCTCGCTACCACAGCCCTGGAGCTGGCCTTCTCCTCTGGGCCTGCATGTGTCACGCTTTCACAGCGTGATGGTGTGTGTGAGTAAGCATGTGTAATATTGCTATTTTAGTGGTCATCAGAGGATGATTAGACCATAAATTGTGACAAGGACAGCCAAGTTGCGATCTATTATCCTCCATCCCCACTTTGCTATTCACATCAGACCCCTATTAGTAACCTAAACTATATGTCTGTAAATAAGAAAGAAAAAAAAACAGATGTTGATGTTAACCACACACAAGTAATGAGAGTGTATATAAACCAGGTCAAAGTCCAAACTTTTAGGCTTGAAAATAAACTGAGGTTGTCATGGAGAGCAGAGAGGCTCTCAGGTCAGCGTTACTGACTCTGTGACATGTTGATGGACTGCCTCTGCTCCAGGCTGCAGGCCAAAACAGACACCCTGAAACGTCAGCCGTAAAACACTCAGACATCTCTATGAGCAGGATGGGCCTGTGTCAAACATGCCATTAAGCCACGGTGTTGTTTGATCTTTTATTGTACAATATTTGCAAATGGCATGTTAATATATTCACCATGCTCAGACATATATTGTGTAGCTGATAAGGCTTTCATATGTTTTTAATAGCAAAAAACTGAAAATCGTTGAGACCCTCATTTTGTTTGTGTGTGTGTTTTTGTGTATACAAAATACTGTGCACAAGTATTTTGGTTAAAATCAGTTCTGTTTAAAACATTTAAGTGGAAAAGTGGAAATGTTTTGCAGGAACAAAGTTTGATTCTTGACAACGAGACCTGCTAGCATTTATTAAACCTGAAAAAGCTCCTAATCAGAAACACCTACTATATAGCAGAATACAATTAGAGACTCCAGCCATCTGCAGCCATACATAATTTATGTTAGTCATCCTCTAGCCCTTCATGAACAATCAGTTTCTGACCACAGAGCCAATGTTAGCTGGATATTTTTGGATGACAGGTCATTTGCTGTATAATGGTGATAATGTACATAAAATGTCAAGAAACTCAGTACTGTACCACTTTTCTTTCCAAATGATATCTAACAACTATAATGAAGTGGTCAGAAACTGACCAGTCAAAAATGTTTCTAATTAGGTGGCCAGAATTGACGTACAAGGGATTTTCTGTTTCTAGTGTGTACTGTATGTGTGTATAGTGATCTGTTTATTTCCTTACTCTGAAACAAAACTGATTTATCTCATTTGGAAATTCGCTTTATATCAGTTTAGTCTGTGCATAAAAGCTGGGAAATTATCAAGAAGTGCTGGACTCCCAGTAGAGTACACACTGTAGAATGACTGGTAGCACATGTATATTACAGTGACAGTTATGTGAGATGTAGCACAGTGCTGCATAATCCAGTGGAACAGTTAGCGGGGCCTGTGCTGTGTCTCTAAATGTGTCTTGTCCACACATTGTTCCAGAGGACACAGCCAAGTCCTTATGATTAACTGACCATTTGAAGGTGAACCTTTGATCCAGGGCAATCAGAGGCCTGAGTCTTCAGACACTGACCAGGTGTCATCCTCGATTGTAACCATGCAGATCATGACACCACGCCTCAGGACCAGAAATAAACCAGGTCTTTTAGTCTGAAAAAAAAAACCCCAACCTAAAATCTGAAGCTTAATTAGAAGTGTTACTCAGTTTATGTTGCTCTGTAAAGGTAATAAGAACAGAAATCCAAACAAGAACTGCAGCAACAATGGGCAGTTTGTAATAACTGAGCCTCAGGCAGTGGCTTGTTGCAGCAAGAGATGCTTTGTATCCTTGACTAATCAGAGTTTGTCATTTTTCATATTCTGTCAGTTTTTGCAAAATGTTGGCTGAGGTTTTGCAGTTCACTTGTGAAATCTTCTTGACAATGTATTCCTTTATAGGTCAAAGGAAAGTGCAACTCTGTCTCAACCTTCTACTGCAACCACATAGCCTTTTAATTCCTTTGATCTACCTTTCTCTGTGACTGAATTGTGGATATTTTCTCTGTGAATTAACTGTGGATACTTTATATTTACCATCTTACTAACTCTATTCTTAAAGGGACATTCCAAAGATGTTTCAAATTTTCTGCATACTTCAGTGACTTAGATGTAAACCTGAACATTCAGAGTGGTCTGACATGAAACCCATGGGCCCCAGAACCATTAAAGCAGAGGGAGACATGTCCGTCCCACCCTTCAAAATTATTTGTTTCGTTCCCCCACTTTCTGATTCCTGGACAATGGCCGAGACACTGCACATGCACAATCCTTCCCTATTCCCCTGGACAAGAACCGAACCTTCGCACACGCACCAATCCCCACACCCCATCAAAGGGCCGAGACTTTGCACACGCGCAGCAGCCCAAGACTGATGCACCCCCCCACCCCCCACGCCCCCCAACACACACACAGTTAAAATACTTCTGGCGTCCCCTTATGAAACCAGATGTCTATAGAGGCTCCTGCACAGAATGTCACCATTTAGATGATAACAGAGACATTTTAGCACCATCGTCTTTTGTGTGGAGATAAAATAAATGTTTATCCTCATCCAGGGAGCTTCACTAAATCTCTGTTTGCTGTACATCTTCTAAGAGCAGATATGGGTACTTTCAGGCGTTTAGCTATGTTTTTATATTCTAGCTATATTTTTATAGTCGTTACATTATTTTAAATGTCTACACACATTTGTCTCATTTTATTTGTACACTTTGCATTCTACATGATGTTTAGGAGTGAGTACAGGAACATGGGAACCTGCTTTAGATACATTTTGTTCATTCAAATCTCTATTGGAGCAATGACTGTGATGTAATTCTGTAAAAAAAAAAAACATGAGGGTTTTTCCTAAATTTACTTCAGTTAAATATTTGTTCAATTAATTTCAGTGCGAGCTCATTAACTGAAAACATCTTTTCTCTAAGCTTTCTACCTATCTTTAGGACCCAATAATTATGGACTGGACTGTATATTTGTGGAGATGTACATGCAGGGAATTGTAAGGCAGAAAATACAGAAAGAAAGTGTTTTTCCCCCCAGCATTAAATAGAAAGTCAGATGAAACAGGTCACTGGTGGTTTTAGATGATAAATAGAATGGCTACATTTCCTGACCTCTGGTTCATATCACCACCACTGTAATGAAATCTGACTCAGGAGGTTTCTCTACAAAACATTTCACATTAAAACACTCTGAATGACTTTGTTTACAGGTCAGTGACTGATTTCTGCAAGAAACTGTCATCTGTGAGCTGTGAGGGAGGAGGCAAGGGGTTAGATGTGTATATGCAGGACATTTATAACAAATGCTTTGTAAGAGTTATGCTTTATTAGGTAATGACACGAGGTCAAGAAAGTATGTTGTAACTTAAAACAGAAAGGGCTTATGTAAAGGGGCAAGGGGGCACTTCATATGTGTTTCTTTGACTGCTCTTCATTTTGGGAACTTAAAAAGAAGCTGCATGGATTGTATATACATAAGATAAAAACATCTGTTGGAATATCGCTGATCTGTATATAAAGCCCCCCAAATCCTCCTAGACATTTCGGCACTCTAGATCTGATACATGTGTTGAGAGTTTGTTTGGCATTCTTTGCTGAAAGTAGGACTGATGGTGGAAGAGTGTGACCAAAAGAAATGGCAAAAAACCCCAAACACTTTTTAGTACCTCCGTCTTCTTTTTCCTCTTGCAGGTGGGCTAGGGCTTATGTGCATGTGTGTGTGTTTGATAGTGAGCGGGTATGGCAGTGTTAAAAAAGTGAATGCGTCTTGGCTGGTCTCATGCACTGGGCTCATGGACAGGCTAGTAAACAGTTTGGAGTGCAAGACCCAAGTGAGCTGCACCCTCTGGCACCAGGCCAACTTGATTTGTCGAGCCTTCCACCGCTTCCTATGCAGGCAAGCCTTAATTAGCGCCTTCACCTCTGAGAAGGAGAGAGGGAAAGTTAGAGAGAGGGAGAAATGAACAGGCTATAGGGACCCTGAGACAGATAAAGAGAGAGAACCAGAGATAGAGACACCCAGAGAGAGAGAAAGAAAGAAAGAAAGAAAGAGGGAGAGAGAGCCAGTGATAGAGCCAGAGTTAGAGACACCCAGAGAGAGAGAGAATGAATGAGAGAGATGGAGAGAGTGAGAGTAAGAGAGAGGGAGAGAGAGAGAGAAAGAGAAAAAAAGAGCAGGATATAAAAATTATTGCTCTCATTTTGGGATTTGGGTTTGTTATGTCTGAGATGGCCAGTGTGGTGCTGGAGAATGTATCCTTCTTGTAAAGACTGGGTGAGAGGAGAACATATGTTCGTTAAATAAACACATTTCCAAGGTTTTTTTTAATCCCCCCGGTGTTCTCCCGTGTTGTCCAGCCATCTATACTGTACTGTACAGGTTAGCATTGCTAACACTTAGCTAATTTTATGGCTTCTGTGGTTTAGTTCCAAGTCTCTGTCAGCTTCATGAAACTTATATTTGATTTTTTTTACTTTGTAAAAATCTGTTGAACCATGCTTCAGCTGCTTCTTTTTGAAATAAATATTTTGGCAAAAAATATATAATTTACACAATTTTCCAGATGTACAAATTTACACTAGATGTAAATTTGGAACCCAGATTTTGCTCTTTTAGTTTAACACATGATCTGTGAGGGTTATGTTGGTAACAAACACAGAAGTCAAAACTTCTCTCAAACTGCTAAAACCACATCCAATTCTTCATTAAGGTAACACAGACTTGTGGATGTGGTTTTAGACCCAGTCTGACTAACTGTGAGTCATCAATATGAATAAAGTCTTTATAACCGTTTGTCAATATGCCACTGACAGTGATAGGGATTCAGGTCCGTGACTAGAACTGTAAATGTACTTAATTGGCTTGATTACATTTAAGTCAACACAACCAACCAACAAAATTGATGCTAAATGCTAATGCTGAAAAGCATTAAAACCTTACAAACGTCAGTGGGCCAGACAGTTTTCTTTGGTTGTGTACAGCACTGTTGTCCAAACTCTCAGAGTCAGAGTTTAAAATAAGTCTTAGAAACTCAGGGACAGAGCAATGGATATTAGCTTGGTTGTAGTAAATTTAATACTTTCCTTTCACACTAATACTGCTACGTTTGAAACTGCATCTGGATCCAGATCTGAGTGAGTTCATACATGCTAACAGAAATAGATTTTAACCCTCTTAAGAGGAGTAACTGAAATGTTCTGCAGGATAAACTGGAATTTAACTCATTTGTCCGACACTCATCGGGTTCATCAATATATTTTTGAGGAGCTGCTAATTGTGTCTGCCAGAGAATGACTGGTAGCCCACTCATGCTAAAGTTCCTCTCAATGCTGATGCTACTACAAATACTTAACACACTTAAGACAAACAAAAAGGGCGAAGATCCTCTGTGACCTTTTTCCCCACCTCTCATCTAATCATCCATGGTTTCAAATGAACTCTCACTGCTTTACCTGCTCCAGAGCTACTTTGGACACAGCTAATGTCACGAGCACGAGAGAGAATGCATGTATGAAATCCTCGATGAAAATCAGTCATTAGACAGTAAAGCCAGGTCTGACCCAAGACTAATTTTGCAAGTCACAAATTGTTTCAAACCAGATATTTTTCCAGTCTCTGTTTGGCCTTGGATGATTAGTAGACTTCTACACTAGAATATTCCTATAGTGATTCATCAGTCTGGTTTTAGTATGTCGCAAGGCACATCGTAATTGCAAGACATAGTGTGTGGTAATGCATAATATGTGGCTTTAAGCTTTGGTCTCTCTCTCTCTCTCTCTCTCTCTCTCTCTCTCTCTCTATCTCTATCTCTATCTCTCTCTCTCTCTCTCTC
>JBBMFX010000128.1:24001110-24014750 GCA_037832545.1 Rhabdalestes septentrionalis | reverse complement strand
TTTAAATCTCAGTTCAGCACTGTCCTTTGTACTATTTCATGCTATTCATTGGACTTGACTAAAAAACTAAAAAAGCTTGGAAAAAAAAAATATATATTTTCCATATATATATATATATATATATATATTCATACATATTATTGCTGTGAATTTTATCCAAAGGTGTTTGCTTTTATCCGCTACACAATATTTCCCTACAGAGACTGTGCTCAGAGTGCATGTCTGTGCAGGTCTGCCCAGGTTATGCAGGGCATAACCTGTGTCATGTGTCAAAACCTCCCAGACAAAAGGTGAGATAAGCGTGCACCCCCCCAACCCCTTCACAGACAACGGGAGAGAGATAGATTTGTACACACACCCTCGACCTCCCCACCCCCTCCAGACAGCAGCCGAGACTTTGCACGCATGCACTAATATCCCCCCGTCCCCGTCCCGGCCGAGAAGTAGTCAGATGCATCCCCCCGCAACTTTAAAAAAGCTTCCAGCACCAATACAGACAGGTGTAAACAACCAGATCCACTTAAATTCTCCAGTGAAAGGTGGGATTCTGAAAGCTTGGGTGAGTTCAGCATGTATTTTCATTAGAGAGTCTGCATACTTCTATGGACAGGAGTGGACAGGAGTGTCAAATGCAAAGCTCTTCTGCAAACAACAGACATTTCTTAGGCTTCCAGACCATTATCTTCTTACTTTGGTAATGACAATTCATTGCCTACTTGTTTAATAAACTGTGCAGCTACTAGTCTGAGGGCAGATTTGGGTGAGTAAACAAAACCTATATTAAGGGCAAAACTAAAGTAAGACCGTGTAATTGGGGCAGATTGCTCGAGTGATTATATATTCATTCTAGAATTATATATAGATATATATGGGGGAAAATAGAATGACAAGATTGGTAGAGAGTGGTGAATCATTGGTATTTGGTTCAGTCTGTTGCAAGTTGCAAGCAGTAAATTATATCCAAAGCTGTTTGCTTTTACGTGCTACACAATATTTCCCTACAGAGACTGTGCTCAAAGTGCACGTCTGTGCTCAAAGTGTACGTCAGACTTCATTTCTCAGCTTTCTTTACCTATAGGCCCCAGTGTTCCAGCACGAGTGTATTGTTTGTTGGGTAATGGAAAATTCCAGAATGAATATATACTCACTCAAGCAATCTGCCCCCCCAGCCCAATTTACAAAAAGATACTGTGAATGTTTTTAAATCTATTTGAAAGTTTGTCTTTTTGATTTATTTCAGTCCTTGTCCTGCTTTATACAAATGGACATCTGACAGGGCCCTTCACTGGCTAAGTGGGAAACTGCAGAGAGTTTAATTCTCTTGAGTTTTCTCATTCCAGACAGAAAAAGAAATGAGTGAGCACTGCTGGGAGGGTCTCCTCTTCCATGTACCTAACTTTAGCATAATTTCCTGCAGGAAGCACAACAAGCCATGATCCCAGCTTTTTATTAAAATATTTGAGTGGCCAAAGTGGGCTTCTGGGTAGAAAAACAAGGCGTACAAATAAAGGAGGGAACGTGAAAGAGAGGGATGTCTCCTGTGGACTGAGTCAGAGCACATCTGGAAATGATCAGAGCCGTGCAGAACAGCCAGAAAACCTGTCAGCTAAGACGGGGAGCACACGCGGCAAAGCACAACAGGGCAAAATGTGACACATTGCAACATTATGCAGCTCAGAGAAACACAATGTAGCACAGCACAGTGCAAAGTAGCACAATGAAATACTCTGCAGCACAATCCAACACAATCTATCCTAATGTAGCAAAATGCAACATGAAAAACCGTGCAACACAATGGCATGGGCTGCAGCACAATACTTAGTTTAATACAGTCTAGCACATGCACAGAGTGCAGCTCAGTCCAACACAGTCTAGCACATGCAACACACATTAGCACAGTGCAATCAAATGTAGCACAGTGCAACACAGCGTAGCACAATGACAGGGAGAGTTTCATAATATAACTCAATGTTGTAATGTAGCATAATGCAGTCTAATGTAGCAACATAGTGCAGGCAGCACAACAGTCTAGAATACATATCCCTCTGCAGCACAATGCAATCTGATGTAGCAACGTGCAACACAGCGTAGCACAATGACAGGGATTGTTGCACAATATAACTCAGTGTAGCACAGCAGAGTACACTGCACAGTGCGACACAATATGGCACGAGGCAGTCTTATGTAGTTCAGTGCAGTATACTGTAGCCAGCAAAATGAAATGTAGCAAAAAGGTCTAGAACATGTACCCCTCTGCAGCACAATGCAATCTAATGTAGCACAGTGCTACAAAGTGTAGCACTTGGAACACATTGTAGCATACAATGCAGTGTAGCATATTCTAATCTAATGTAGCACAAAGTAACAAATTGAAGGAAAACAAAATAAATTGCATCGTGCAATGTTATGTATCAGAAGAGCAAACTCTCTTTAGGAACTTAGGAAACTGCTGCAGGCTTTTCCCAGAAAAATTCCACATAGGTAATAAAGACAGACAGAGAAATAGAGATAGAGATAGAGAGAGAGAGAGAGAGAGAGAAATAGAGAAAGACAGAGAGAAGCCCAAGGGATAGAGAAAAAAACTGCGCTGTTAATCACAGCATCAGGAGGAATCTCTGTATGCTTCATATTACACTACAGGACTTTAAAGCCTCACACAGTTTCATGAACACTCCAGGAGTTCAGTCATAAATTTAGTCATAACAACCATACAGTAGCACAGCAATGTAGCACAGCAGTGGGTGCCTGTGTACGACTATTTTCAGAAACATATCGCTGCTGTTTGAAAAGCTCTGCAGCTGCACCTCAGTCAGGGTGTTTGCAAGGATGCTGAGAAGCAAGTGGACATATACTATGCTTTTATAAGTGTCCAGACAACATCTTGTCCCTCATTTCTTGCAAAATCAAGGATTTTAACAGAGAACTGCCCATATTTACCTAAAAAAATCAGCTCTCATTCTTATGTGGGCTTTCCATTAGATGTTTTCATGAGATGTTCTCCAAACTTTGGCCACACACTTTCAGCATAAGAAATTGCCATTTTTGTGACAGTAATATACTAACATCACAATAAGCCTTCCTTGAACAGTTTGGAGTGTTTTACCCTGTGTGGTTCCAGAGGCTCTGGTCAGAGACATATCTTTACTAGTCCATGTTCCAGAAGATTTAGAAATTCTAGCTTAGCAGGTTAGGAAACAGAACGAAAAATGACCAGAATAATAAACCGACTGTCCATATTTTCCATCATTTTTGGTCCAATAATCCACATTTAGGTAAAATTAACTATATGATGTGCATCTCTGTTGCCAGTTTGGTGCACTGAACATAAATTGTGCAGGTTTCACTTAGAAAGGTCATACCCCCGCAGCTGAAAAGGATTTTTAAATTAGTTTTGCAGCTGAAATGGCCATTGAGTTCATGCTTATAGGTCAGTGATCTGCATAAGTAGGGAGAGTGATGCATTGTTTTAATAAAAATGTAGGGAATTACCTATTTACTTTGAAGAGTCAAATGCTTCTCTAACTGTTGTTCTGGTGGCCATAATGGTGACAAACTTCACATTGAAGCTGATTTTTGTTAAAATTTCATAAAGCTTCTCCAACCTCACAACAGATGCTGTAACAGGATTGATGCTTTGTTGTTCCTGAGAAATCATTTCTACCACTTCACAGTCCACTTTTGCACCACTTTTGCTGATGCTTGGCATGGTGTGTGGTGATCTGAGGCTCATGCTTTTCCATGGAGATTAAAAGACTTTGTGTACAGTTTGAAATCATCTATCAGTAATGCATATGCCTTCAGCTGCCAAAGCTTCTAATTAGAAGTGTTATACGGATACTTTTGGACATCTATCTGTTAGCTGGAAACCTTTGCAAACCTTTCTGGCGCAAGGAGTGAAACAATAGAGATGAAGAATGAGATGAAAACAGGAAGAGCAGCAGAAGAAGTGTAACTTTAGAGATTGATTAAAGGACTTTCTGCACACAGCACTGTCTGCAATTGGTTAGCCAAATCAGCATTCATCACTTGAGTAACACTTCTGTGCTAATTCTACCCATGTTGTCCATGTTATTAGTTTGACATCTTATTTACATTACATTTTCATTGCTTTTTTGAGGGAAAATAAACCAACTTATGAGAGCAATGTTTGACTCGTGTATTTGTCCTCAGTTTACCTTGGAAAAATGTGTGAACAACAAAGACCGGAACTTCAGTGTACTTCCCTGTACTTCCCTCACATTACACAACCCAAAATGGCCAAATGGATGCTCATTAACAGAAACGTGAACAATGGTCCAAAACACACAGTGTGCATGTCTAGCAGAATCCTACAGCTGTAGACAACAGGAATGTCACCTTGAATGCACAGTTAGCATTACAGCTTTTTAACGGTCAGTAACTGGGATCCTTCTGCACCAAATTCACTTCTTCAAAGCTCTTCACACATTTCTCTGCACAAACACACAACAGTTCACATCATGGCCAAAATGCTTTTCATCAATCAAAGCATAGCAAATACATACTCATATAAACACATTTCTTCAAAACATCAATAATAGTTTTGCCCAGTAACAGCACAGAATTGTGTATTTTTAGAAAGACATGCGGTGAAAGAAACAGAAAATATATATTTATATATAGAGTAAATGAAAACAAGAAATCTAACTCATACAGTTTATGTTTACACAAGCTGCATCATTCAGCCACTGGTTCTCATCCACATCACCACGTCCTCTTTCGTTTTTAGACAGTGATGTGTCAAAATACTGATCCCTTTACAGATTATCAACATTTGGGTGAGACTTTAGCTGAGATTGGAATCAATGGCCAATTGCCTTTTTATATACACCCAGTCAGCATTTTGACCTTATAATCGTTACAATTTTTGGAATGTTGTCCAGTATAGTGTTTGTGATTTAGGAAACGGATGTGCAGCATATTTGCATGTTCGGTTTTGTAAGTTGTGTTTACTAAATGCATCATATTTAAATATAAGTGAACATTTTTATTTGTTGTGGGAACAGTGTGAATTTTAGCAACTATAAAAACACAGATACACAAAAAATATGCAGTGATCTTATCTACATCTCTCTTTCTCTCTCTCTCTCTCTCTCTCTCGCTAATGATGTCATGATTATTGGTAAGCACTGAATGCCTCTTATCATTCAGTAACTGTCACCAATAGAGCTGCATGCTCCTCTATGTCACCTAGGCAACCTGCACCACTAGAGCAGTAGCAGGAGTTCTCTCTCTCCTCATCTCTCTCTTTCTCTGTCTCCCTCGCTTTCCCTCTATCTACCCCCCTAAGTATTAAACGCATTTCATAACAGTTTCATCACTCCCTCTCCACAGACCACCCAATCTTCTAACCTGCAGCTAGAAGACAGTGGCTCTGTGTTGGTAGATGACACCTCCAGCCAATCATCAGTCACTATGGACAGCGAGGAGGAGAGGAAGAGTGCCTTAGAGAAAAGCAGGTATGTATGGAGGATTTTAGCAGTGTTATGAGTCCATGCATATTAAAAGGACAGTCATGATTACATTTGAATGCCTGATTTTAAGTCTTAAAATATATTTTGTTTATTCCATTTAAGAAGACTGTGAAGTACAATCAGTTTTCAATCATTAGCGAAAAATATAAAGCAGATCATTAGAAGCCTCCAACACTAAATATAAAACCAGATCTATCAGTATTTATCTACTCTGTTTTTATGCACCATTCTGCTTCATCTGTCCAAACAACGCAATCAGTTGCAGCATTGCCCTTCCAACCGAAATGTGCCCCATATGTTTTACTTCAAATGCACACCAACATTCACAGAAGCAACTACAAATACACACCTCAGCAGCCATGCACATTTCTTATTTCTCATGTTTCTAAACGTTCTGAGTTAGTTAGATAAATTGGATAAACAAGTTTGAAAAATGAATCAAACAAAAAAGGGAATATATGAAACCTAATGACACTCAAATATCTTGTAGACCACCCAACTCTCTCAGATAAAAAGCATTTAAAGCTTTTAGCTTTGAGACAATATCAAGCTCTATTCTGCTTCTGACGTGAAAAATCCAAGGGTGTTTCTTCCATCTTTCAATGTGAGGATAAAATCTAAGTGTCTGCCCTGTTTGAACACCACAGTTAAATAAGGCCTAATCCATTCCCTAAATATTTGCCACATTGTGTGTGTAGTGACTAACTGAAACACTGCATCAATAATGCTGTTATCTCCTCCCATTGAAAAGCCATGCTGGCACCGTTATTTTCACATCAAACACATGAAAGCTGTCCTCTTCTGCCTGTCCTCTCTCTGTAGGTATGTGCTCACTGAGCTAATAGAGACAGAGAAGCTATACGTAGCTGACCTGGGACTCATCGTCGAGGTGAGCTACAGAATACCAAATAATACTGAAAGAAATGTGTGAACCTTTGGTGGATTCAATATCCTACACATAAGACTACCTATCCCATAATCAGATATTAATTTAATTATCTCAGTACATGAGATGAATAAGCACAGAACTTCATGGAGCTGTGAAAGCACTGCACACAAAATCAGTTTTTAAGTCAATTTTAAAGTGTATTTTTGAGACATTTTAACAATTATTTTACAGTATACATATTAGCCATGACATATAGAGCTGTCTTAAGGGACATAAAGGATAAATATTTCTTTATTTGATTTAATAAAGCATGGTAAATGATTGTATTGTAAATACAGTGTATTTCTTCACTGTACCACCACTTATGTTAAAATTACGGATGGTTAAATTACACCTTTTTATGCCCAGTATCAATGTTGAGACAGCAACCTTGAGTATTTGCTGATGATGATACCAGTCTGATACTGATTTTTCTATCTTTAAAACAATGCATTTGTCTTGATTCACTTTTAATATGAAGCAGCTCTCTACTTCCTGTAGAGTGCATTATGTAGGTTATAAAATTTGACAACCATTAAGTGCACAATTTGTCAAATATGGAATTTGCCAAAGGCACTTTAGTACATATATAGTACATATATACTAGGGCTGGGTTCAAAGAAATTGATTCACCAATCAATCGAACCGAATCGAATCGGATCATGACCTTGTGAATCGGAATCGGATCGATTCAGGAAATCTGCAACAAAACCCAGCCCTAATATATATTATACACTGTTTGGGTGCAGATGACAGTATACTAATTCCAATATAGTGCACTACGTTGGGAGCAGGGATTAAAATGAGACACAACCTTGCCAATCATCTGTGTAAACCATTTTATGGCATGATGCTCACAACTTTGTTAAGCATTTACATGACATTTCACACTTTTTCCAATCCAGTGATTTTGGCCTTGAATGGGCCAATACTGATATGAAGCATCAAATCAGCATATCTGTGGTTAAAATGCAATGACAGTTGCAGAGGAATTGTTCAAAATTTGTAGGAAAAAACATCTGCTTCATTTTCACTTACATTCAAATTAAAGAATGTTTGTAATGTTAAAGTTGCCATTTTGGAGATATTCCAGACAACAATTTCCTTATTTTGGACATGTGGCCCATCGCATTCAGTCGAGTTTTAATAGGGAATTTCACAAAGTCATGGCTTTCATATTTCTCAGTAGCATTAAAAGCATGGCTAGTATAAGCAGAAGTTTTGGCCAACTCCAACAAAAGGGGTGGAAGCAGATAAGGGAGGCATTTGTTTCAATCTCCTACTAACATACATTATTTCAAATCACAAATACAACTTCCTAAATATTTGTTGAAGGATGACAGAACTGAACTTAACGGAGACGAGCCACAGTGCTTGTAATATATAAACATTAAACCTATGCCATTTTGTTGACAGCACATATTGTTACAAAACAATAGTTGGCCTGTGTGTATATGGAATGTAATGAACAAATAATAGAATTATTGTGTTATAGATATATTACTAGAATAGTTAAACACAGTGTGTGTGTGCGGATGCCTTTGGTGTGTGTTGACTGTTTCTCTGGAATCCTCCACAGGGCTACATGGCCACTATGAATGCTAAAGGAATCCCAGAAGACATGAAGGGAAAAGATAAAATAGTGTTTGGCAACATTCACCAAATCTTCGACTGGCATAAAGAGTGAGTGTCATTCTTTATACTCTCATTTGGAATTCAAGAAATTAAAATATTTGATCAATAACACAGTATTCAATTATAGATCATATACTGTGTATGCGAATGATCTGCCTCAAGATTTGATGTTCCTTTTATAATATTTAAATCCACGCTGTATTCAAACGTAGTTATAACCGCATTCACAATGTTATCAACTAGACATCTGAAGGTTTTTTGTAAATATAAAAAAGACACTTTTGTAAATATCAAAAATTTTAGTAAAAGCAATATATTATTAAATGATAAACTGTATACTGTATATCCAAATTATCTGCCTTGAGATTTGATCAGGTTTGGAAAACTGAGTGCAATTTTTAATTTTAAGTTCTTTGATTATTTGTTCTTTACGACCTTTATTCTGATCACTACCCATTAAATACTCAAAACTTCATATTATACAAGCTTACACATTACAATAATTTAATATGCTTCTGTGACTAAATTAGTTAGGTTTCTGATGGATAATATAATATTTCATATGTGTGTGTACATCGAGTATATTGCAAATGCTTTTAATCATATTTTTTAATCTGAGACTTTGCAATAATCAGAAATTCAATTCTAAAGCTAGAAACAATATTATATAGCCAGGTGAGAAACTTTGTGGGCCCTGGTCAAAGATCTTTTTAAAATGTAAACCTTCATCAGTGAACTTTTGTCCAATACATGTAGTGTTTAGAGTAGTCTGACTGACCTTGATCCCCCACTCCCTGTGATTAGTGTGTAACCCCTGCAGCCACTACTTACTGGAAAGGAGATCTGAAACTGTGTCACTCAGTACAGGTTGTACTGTGATGTGTGTGTGTGGGTAAGTTAAAGAGTGAACAAGTGTGTAAACAGTCATAATCGCACTGATTTCTCTCTCTGTCTGTCTGTCTGTCTGTCTGTCTCTCTCTCTCTCTCTCTCTCTCTCTCTCTCTCTCTCTCTCCCTCTCTCTCTCTCTCTATCAGTTATTTCTTGGGTGAGCTGGAGAAGTGTGTAGCGGAGCCGGGGAGACTGGCCCAGCTTTTCATCAAACACGTACGTCTAGCAGTCTGTCTGTCTGTAGTCTGTCAAATGTCTCTGTCCGCAATTTTTTCTCTCTGCTCCTGTGAGTCTCTCTCTGTCTTTCTGCTGCCTCTCTCACCCTGATTTTCTCTCTTTCAGGGACAACAGGACCTTTACTAAAGTATCATTATGTCTGATTCTGATTTTTCCTTTTGAGAATTGCTCTTTGCAAAAAAAAAAATCTCAATATTGATTGTTCCTTACTGTTTTCTGTGACTTGAGATGTGTTTTTGATGCTAACAAAGTGGGAAAACTGATTGCAGCAGATAATTGCAACTCTAGTAGCCACACCAATGCAATGATGCAATGCTGTTGGCTGAGAGAAAACATATTTAAGATTTTTTATATTTTAAACTCCCTTATATTTAAAAAGTAGATCCTGAAATCGGTAATAAAAACTTAACAGAGACTTAATCGTCTGGCATGCAGCTGCATTACATTTGGGACATTAGTGTTAGGATCACATGGTAATAGATCCAAAACTTGCCATCCTCTTTCTCTCTCTCTCTCTCTCTCTCTCTCTCTCTCTCTCTCTCTCTCTCTCCCTCTCTCTCTCCCTCTCTCTCTCTCTCCCTCTCTCTCTCTCTCTCTGAGTTCGGAGTGGAGCTGCATGCTTGTTCTCTCTGTTTGGGTAAAGGAGTAAACAAAGCTGAGAAAACACACACCAGTCCATTTATCCTCTCCCGTGAACCCACTGAATTTCTGTTCCTCACAGCATAATGGATACTCTATGTATGTGTGTATGGGTGCGTGTATATTTGTGTGTTTGTTTGTGTCTGTGCATGTATGTGTTTATGTGTGTTTGTCTCTGTGTGTATGTGTTTATTTTTGCGTATATCCAAGACAAAATGCTCTGAATTAATTGAAAAACAAGGTTAATCTAAGTAACATTGTGGCCCTCGGTTTGAACTGTTTTTATATAAGCTCCATGTTTCATTTTGTTTATTAGAAAATCAGGTTCTTTCCTTTGGCACTGGCAGTGTTATTATTATATATATAGTTGCTCTGTATACTTATTATTTTTGCATAAATGTGCCAGCATACATAAAATACACATAGGAGAAAAATGTGATTTCAGGTCCTGACACAGAGTAAAAAAAAACATCCTGTGTGTGTGTGTGTGTGTGTGTGTGTGTGTGTGTGTGTGTGTGTGTGAGCATGCAGCTCTGTTGGCTCACCTCCATAAAGGCTCATGGGGTCGAGAAGCCCAAAGGAAAAAACAGGCCGACAAAGGCAGTCAGGAATAAGAGGTGGAATAATAAACACAGGCAGCGATCTTTGATAGCACAGCTTCATGCACAAAGCTGGCCTATTTCTGGGTGGCAGGATGTGCATGATGTACAATCCTCTGCTGCAGAACACAAAAACACACTGTTCTCCTGGAATGACTGCAGTGTTGGAGCTTGTTTGTTGCGGGTGGGGCCGATGCTGGCAGGCATAAACACTGTAAATAGAATTAGGCCTGCGTTAATTTGCTGAGGTAATTTCTTGATCGCTGGCACGTGGTGAGATGTTTTAGGTGGTTAATTAAAGCGTTTTACTCAAAGGTGAATGGGTCGAGTCACAGTATGGCACTGTGTGTGCTTCTCTCTGCCCTCTCTGTGTCTTAATAAGACTGAGCCCTTTGGGTAATTAACTTAAAAAGGCTTGAGGGGAATAAAGAAACTCGTAACCAAAACCTAAGAGCGGTGTCAAACTGTGAAAACAAGCAGACTGGGACGTCCGACCATAATAAAAAACAGAAAGAAGGGAGAGGGGAGCAGGGCTAGAGTAAAAGTTTTAAAGTTTTCTTTCCTTCCTCCCCCTTCGCCCTTTCTCTCTCTCTTTCAAAAAACAGCCTCTCTCATCCATGGTGTCTTTCCATTTCCAAGCCTTTTTCCTTTTTTTTACTTCCAGTAGCCTGAGCCATAACACACTGCAGGTTAGTTTTGGAAAGTGACAGTAAACAAACCATACCCAAATAAATAAACTCTTGCAATGGAATATTCATGACTGTGCTGTGAAGTCACCTTCTCTTCTAACCTACTCGGCATGGGCTAAAATGTCTCCTGGCAACAGTGTGTATGTATGTGTGAGTGTGTGTGAGTGTGTGTGTGTGTGTGTGTGTGTGTGTCTATGTGTTGTATCCAGGTGTTGGATCCCAGTACCTGGCAGCAGTAAGAGTAAGGCTTGCTGTGGTTTCTGGTTACATTCTCAATAAAGCGACTGAATTATACATGACTTCATGCCCATACCACTCTATTAGAGCTTAGAGCGGTACTCTCTCTCTCTCTCAATCTTTCTCCCTCTTTCCCTCTTTTCTTACCTTTCTCTCACTGTCTCTCTCTATTTCTCTCTCCCTCTCTCTTTTTCTATCCTATTAGTCATAGTGCACTGCTCCCACTGCAGAGATAATCAGTATCAAACAGGCTCATTTAAAAACAAATAACAGCTCCTCCGGCAGATAACTGCAGTGCTGAAGTCATAGTCAAATGTCTCTCTCTCTCTCTCTCTCTTTCTCTCTCTCTTTCTCTCTCTCTCTCTCTCTCTCTCTCATATATATATCTTTCTCTCCATCCTAATGCATTTTCCTTTTTTCATCACTCGGTCATGTGACTTGTCCCTATTTGAAAGAGAAATTAGAGTATATAGTGTAGTTATGCCCTCTTTGTGCCACATCCCTTTTACAAGTTGTTCCAGATTGTCTGACCATTTTCACCCTTGTTGCTCCTTCAATGTATAGTTGTTTTATCTGGGGTTGTTCAGCAGTTAGTCCTGCCCACATGGGGATTTCTGGCTCATGTGCAACTGTTCCAAGGTGCTATTGGTCACTACATTTCTATGGAGGTCAAAAGAGGCTGTCTGTGCACAATTGAAGGCCTGTGTTAGCACGTGGTGCAAATTAATGGGTCCTTATTGTGCAAAGCTGAAATTTGGTGTTGATGTGGCATGTTAACCCCCACAATTTCAAAATACAGCATTTCTATGCTTCTATGCTTCTATGAAAATTATTCTATCCATTTTTAGTCCATTTTGGTAGAGTCCTTCATTGTTATTGTACACGGAGTTTTTGAACAAAGCGGCTACTTTGCTCTAAACCAGTGGTTCTCAACCTTTTTTGCACAAACGCCCCCTGACCTCATCATGAGCCTCTTAAAGCTAGATACTAGCTACATAGATTAACGGCTTTTATGCCAATTTATTTCTAATCATTCCATGTCTATACTATTACATCTTATTTCGTGTTCAAATGAACAAAGTCTGTTTATTGTATATGCTTAATAATTCTAACTAATTACTTATTTTTAGTTATCGTTCTAACTAATTAATTATTTTCGTCTGTGCGCCCCCCTCTCAGCTGTCTCATTCCCAACACCCCCGATGGTTTTCAAATGCTCCCAGGGGGCGGTACCGCCCCCGTTGAGAAACGCTGCTCTAAACTGTTGAAAACTATGTTGTGTACACATTTTTATTATTCATTTATTGTTCAGAAAGGAATCCAATCTTAATTTTATCCACATTAAAATACATTGAATTCAAGAATGTTTTTATTTCTACACATACTCTTTATATCCAAGATATATGTGAAATTATTTTGCTTAAATTGAGGTTCATAAGTAGTAGATCACATTTGAGCATGTGTTACCCTGAAAGACATATAAGCTGTGATGATCGACATGATATTATGTATGATAACACACTCCTTTTCCTGTTATATTGCTTGTATATGCCCCACAGCGCTGTGTTTCTCATGGTCTGCCTAAGGCTTTGTACAGCGATGAAGTGTTGACCTTTTGTGTGAATTTCACAGCTAACGCATTTTTGTCTTGTTTTGCAGGAAAGACGACTTCACATGTATGTGGTGTACTGCCAGAACAAGCCGAAATCAGAGCACATAGTGTCGGAGTACATCGAAACCTATTTTGAAGTAAGTCTGGAGTACACATGGCATGCTGTGTTCACACAGACAGACAGACAGACAGACAGACAGACAGACAGACAGACAGACAGACAGCTGTGTGGTCCAGCGGAGTCCTCCACTGTGAATGACAGAGCGCTCGGAGCGGCCCATCTGTGCAACCGTCATTAATATCCTCTCTATCGCTCTGACTGCACTTTCCTATATGAGTCATCCTCAGCAGATGGGCCTGTGTCCCCATCACTTCTAGGAATGGAGGAAATGGAGGGATGTGCAATTGTCAGCTTTAAGTGCCATTAATGTGTTTGTCTCAGCTCTGCAACACTGTAATTAGCTTTATTGCTGGTGTTGCGCTGGGCCTTATGAATGAATTTCTGAATCAGGAGACAGATATGGAGCACTGTGAATGACAGCAATAGATCATAGTTTTTGAAACAAACTATAATGGATACCATAAATGTCACTTAACTGGTGTGTGTGTGTGTGTGGGTGTGTGTGTGTGTGTGTGTGTGTGTGTGTGTGTGTGTGCGTGTGTGTGGGTGTGTGTGTGTGTGT
>JBBMFX010000128.1:23975735-24000081 GCA_037832545.1 Rhabdalestes septentrionalis | reverse complement strand
CTGAAGGTGAGACAAGATTTTACCACACACACACACACACACACACACACACACACACACACACACACACATACACAGTTTCTACAATGAAAAACATGCTGCAATTTAGTTATACGTAAACACAATATTGAGGGAATTTGAGGGAAGATGCCCGGACCCCATGGAAATCCCCTCACCACCTTACTTGCAACTTTATGCAAAAGTTGGGGCATGCCTGAACAAATTCCAAGTTCATTTAAATGCGAATGCAAACATTTCTGCTCTTTTTAATGCACACTTTTTGTTTACATTGTGTTTACATTGTTAAACATTTAACATCAATGTAAAATTCTCCACTAACACTGACACTAACGGCATTTGATCTAATTTCAGCCCTTTTACAAAATGGTGGTGGACTGCTTTCTGTTTGGTTTACTGTGGACTGCTTTCTGTATAGTTTCTGTATTGTTTACAGTAATAGAGTTCTGTATTACGGTCGAAAAATATGTCTGGAGTTCACCAAACCCAACCCTAATGTTCATAGCTGTGTATCAGAAGAAAAACCAACAAGAAAGCTATTTTAAGCTAAAAACAAACAACCAGCTCAATTTTTCCACAGTGTCAAGGTGTTCAGGTTTTCTTTCATGATGGAGATATTCGGCCCCTAAAAAGAGCTTTATGAATTACCCCCCACACACACAGACACAAATACAATTACTCACACCCAGACAGCCACAAGCTCTTTGAAAGAAATGTATTTAATTAGTTGACAGATTAAACGGATCATTAACTGACACTGAATTTAGCTCCTCCTAACTAAATTCGCCCTTAAAAGCCAAAAAGGCCAATGAGTAACTGAGTTTAACACTTTGTTCTTATTTGATCAGAGCTACTGAACTCTACTGTACTGTCTTTTTTTTCTCAGAACCCATTCCTAGTGTGTTTGTCCTCACTCCTTATCCTATGACAATAAACCCAGTCTGCTGGAGCTCCTTCAGCTTCATGCATGTGAAGTGTACTGTCATCACATTTTCAGAATAAAATTATGCAAATATGGTGCTGAGTATATGAAAACAATAGGCCTCTGGAGAACTGGAGACAATTTTTTCTGGACATCCGCAAAAGTGATGGTTGCTAACAGTGGATTTTGTTTCTTAATCCTTCCAAGACATGTTTGGTGCCTTTTACTGGAGCTATGGGCAATAACTAACCAAATGATTGTTGATTATGTTTAGGATAAGGAGAAATGTAAAGTAATAACATTTTTCATACAGGCTTTTAAAAAAAACTTTTTTCCAAAATATAAAATTTTGCAAATAAACAGAAATGACGACTTACAGAAGTGTGCTGTCTGTAGAGGATAGGCATGCTTACTTTCAGTTAACAAAATCATATAATTTGTATATCTTTTTTGTATATCACTGTATGATATCTCAGGGATCCAAGAATACTGTACATAGATAGGAGCTCTGGTTCAGTGCTTGCTTTGTGTCTTTCTCACCAGGATTTCCTAAAGTACTACACCAAGGCTGGGATGGACACAGAGGAGCTGGAGGTATGAATCATCAGTCTGAAAATGATCATTATTCAGTAGTTTAATTTTAAAATGTAGAAAAGTGAGAAATAAAAGATAAACACAGGGTGAGAAGTATCCCATTACTGGGGCATGTTGTAATACTCATGCAGGCGCCAAACCGAGCTTACTCACAGAACTCTGTGTCCTCTGTCTGCTTCAGCATAACACTCTGGCAGGAATCTCTCAGGAATACAGTAATTCTTACTTAATGCCCTTACCAAGGTTTGTTTTCACATATTTCAATACTCAACCCTTCTCTCTCTGTTTCTCTCTCTCTTTCTTCTCTGTCTCTCTCTCTCTGTCACCCCCCTTCTTTCTCTCTCTCTCTGGAACAGAAAGCAGTGGAGGTGATGTGCTTTGTTCCTAAGCGCTGTAATGACATGATGAACGTGGGTCGGCTGCAAGGCTTTGAGGTACGGCGCCAGACGTGGGCTGCAGTTTAAAACTGTCTCAACACTGAAAGAAATAGTGTGGAAGCCGGAGCTGCTCCTGGCCCCTAAACCCACATTCTCTCCACAGGGGAAGATCACAGCCCAGGGGAAGCTGCTCCAGCAGGATACTTTCATCGTCACTGAGC
This sequence comes from Rhabdalestes septentrionalis, assembly GCA_037832545.1. Taxonomy (NCBI): domain Eukaryota; kingdom Metazoa; phylum Chordata; class Actinopteri; order Characiformes; family Alestidae; genus Rhabdalestes; species Rhabdalestes septentrionalis. Next base: position 23,997,949 of record JBBMFX010000128.1, on the reverse strand, counting down.
AGGACAACAGCTTTCTGTCCCGGCCAAAGGAGCGGCGAGTCTTCCTGTTTGAGCAGATCGTCATTTTTAGTGAGCCTATTGACCGGAAGAAAGGATTCTCACTTCCTGGCTACATCTTTAAGAACAGCATCAAGGTGGGCCTCCTTTTTAAAATAACTAATGAGGGGCCTCTTATCAGTGATGTATTATTAAAAGAGTGAATTCTTGACCCTGATGTACTGATTTTCAATTTCAGAGAAGGTTTCCATTAGTTCCATACAAGTAAAGTACACTGCATCAACACAATTACTGACCAAATATTTAAAACTGTTAAATGTTAGTAGAAAAGAAAAATGTGTTGATATGAAATGTTACAGCCATATAGTTTATGCACACTTTACTTAGGTAAACTGCAGTACTCAAGTGTATTTTCAGATTAGTAGGAGCATTTTTGCACAATTCAATGGTTCAATGTAAATAAAGTCTCTCAGAGTGGTTTGGTTTTTTGGTTAAGAGAACAAATGTATCACCTTGGATTTCTTTAAATGGTGGTGAATATAGCCAGTTGTTGTGAGGCCTCCAGTGCAAATGCTGGTAGTTTATTTAAAACCCAAACACACCGGTTAATCCTCACTCATCCTTTGCAAGTTTATATGTAGTATTTATGGTAAAATCATGTTAAATCTGATAAGTACATTTTCTTTGGGCCATATTTTGCCTTATAACTCCCTGCACAGCTCTGCCAGAAAAAAAAACATTATAAACAAAAGATGTTTTAGGTGAAAAGCTTTTCTCAGAACTACACCAGTGCCTCATTTTCTGTAACTGGATGGCAGAACACTTGCCTCACAGCATGAAGGTCCTGGGTAAAATTCCTGGGGAGTGTTTTTCTGTGTGGAGTCTACCTGCCCCGTATGTCTAGGTAGGTTTCTGTTGAGCTCTCCAGTATCCTACCACAGTCCTGAGACTTATTGCAGAAAAGGAGATGCTAATCTATCCTTGGTGTGAGCTTGTGCGTCTGTGTGTGTTAGTGTGTGTGTGTGTGTGTGTGTGTGTGTGTGTGTATGTGTGTGTGTGTGTGTGTGTGTGTGTGTGTGTGTGTTAGTTAGAGTGTATGCCTGACAGACAACCTGTCAATAGTGTTTCTCCACATTACACCCAATGGCTGCAGAGATTAACTCCAAAGGCCTTGGTTAAAGAAAATTGATTTGAATAATAAATGAATGAACTTTCTGTTAGGTAGCTTTTATAGAGGATATATATTTTTTTTACCTCTGGTTCCCATCACCACCACTGTAAACAATTCTGACTTATCAAACCTCTTTCAATGACCTTTTTTATATCTGCCCCATTCAATTCTTCAGTGCTGAAACAAATGGTGGAAATTTCTGTTAAGGCAACATTATTTATCATTTATTGGTTCAATATGCAAATGATTCATGTCCCAGCTATTAAAGTGGACAGATGTTACCTCAAAACTTGTGTGGACACTTCTAAAGCCATTCTGAGAAGCGTTCCAGGAACGTCCTGTGCTAATACAGAAAATGTTGACAGCAATTTTTTTTTAATTAACCTTTTATTTTTATCTGGGAATCTTTTGATACTTGGTATGTTTTTTTTTCACACTGTTCACTACACACTGTTCTTTAGAACATCTGCAATTTACATAATTTACAATTTATTATATTTCAACACATGATGGATTGCATTGTAACAAAAATAGAGTAGAACCAAGTAAGCTAATATAAGAAGTACATCACTTTTGCATAACTCACTGTTGTTTACTGGCTGCTAGAAAAACCCTGACCAAATTCAGAGGTTCTAGAAGTTCCCATGAGCATTTGGTATTCACATGATCAAAAAATGAAAATCAGTTTGGTTGTAAATGCATTATAATGCAGGGTTTCACATCAATGGTCACAACCCCAGTATGTAGCAATATAATCACAATGGAATACATGAGAAAGGAGAGGCAGACAGGAAAACTCTTAACATAGATCTAGTTCTTCAGCAATAGACACATATTTCCACTGATCACTCCTGCTGCTAAATCTATTGAACACTATCTGTAAAATCACCTGCAGTATAAGTGACTCTAATTCCATTTACAATATCTCTAGTACTTTAGGACCCTCAGCCCTAACTCGTCCATTTTATTCAATGACTCATTGTGTATTGCTGCTTTTCAGTAAAAAATATTTATCTCATAAGCATTATTTGAATAATGGCTTTATTACGCTCTATTTGCTTGAAGTGCGTGTTTTATGTACAGTTGTTTACCATGATTTAGGTGGACTAAATGCAACATGGGATTGATGTTTCATGTTTCCAGTGTGAATCTTCATTATATGAAAAGTTTAAAGGTCTGTCAGCATGAAAATGAAGGATCCTTGTGATTTGTAAGAATCCTCACAAAAGCCTCAGGTACAGCTTAGGCCCTGTTTACATGTTAATATCCTGTATTATGGATGTTGTCTGTGTATACATTTGAAGTACATTCTATTTATGTTTATCATTGGAATGTGTTTGGATTAACCTAAGGTAGTCACACATGCATTATGCAAACTTGCCACAAATTGTGTTGAGTGGTTAAGTAATCTCAAAAAGACATACAAGTAACTTATAGATGTGCAATGGTAATCACAGAGTATGTGTACCATTACCTGTTATCTGCATTAGCAATGTAGCTTCAGAGCAGAACTACAACTAATCTTTGGATGTGAAAGCTGTCTGGGTTGCACCATATTTGGGGAAAATTGTGTAAAATAGACTTTTCTCCAAACCACCACTTTAATGAAAGAGTAAGACTGCGTCATTTTGTGATTGGTGTCATTATAGTTCAGCTTGTAATGCTGTATATTCTCCTGTGCTGTGTTTCTCTCAGATGAGCTGTCTGGGCCTGGAGCCTTGTGTAGAATGTGATCCGGCTCGTTTTGCACTGACCTCTCGAGGGGCTGATGGCAGCACAGTTCGCTTTGTCCTGCAGTCTTCATCAGTGGACATTAGCAGGTCCTGGGTCAGTGACGTGAGCCAGATCTTAGAGACCCAGCGCAACTTTCTTAATGGTGAGCCCCCCCAATGTTCACCCTAATTTCCCCTCAGTCTCTGCTTTGATCTGCGAGCCCCCACAGGCCCAGGAGAGGCCCAGCCTGTCAGCCTTCGCCAGTGCTGCATCAGGTGCAGGACAATTTAAACAAGCCCTGTTTTTAAGAGCTGCCTGAGGCCAGAGGGCTGCTTTATAGAGGTGCTGTTCAGGCCACACAGAGCAAATTCCCCTTCAGATCATCAGAGCGGAACATTCAGTCTGAGATCAGGATTAAAGAGGGCCAACATGCTGAAACTTTTTATTTTCAGATATTATGAAATGCCCTGATGCCCTGAAGTTTAGGCCTACATTTATATTTGTTAGACAATAGAAATAAAATGGCAATTTGTTCTGCTCTGTTTTCATTGAGAATTCTAATTTTTCATTAATGACGTGACTTTCTTTGCACTGGCCCTTGCATATGTAAAACTCTCAAATAATATATCTTTTTTACCTTTGGCATAAAATGACCTCTATACTCATGATTTTTTATGGAAAGATTTTCACTTTTTCTGTTTTGGTTTCTAGTCTACTGTATTCTGACTGTTGGTTTTGGCAAACATTTGATTATTCGGAGGACTGTGTTAGAAAGACTGTGTACATTCAGACCCAAACTTGCGGGATATGGGAGCGTAACTGCTTGCTGTACTGTGTTCAGCTCTGCAGTCGCCGATAGAGTACCAGCGGAGGGAGAGTAAGAGTAACAGTTTGGGCCGCAGCATGAGAGCTCCAGTGTCTGCAGCCTCCAGTCTCAGACCTCACTCCTCAGCCTCCATCGACAGGCAGAAAGTGCCCTGTCTGCGTGCCTACAACACCTCACTGCCCACCCTCTACCTGCCCAGCCAGGGCCCCGCCAACACACATCCAGAGGTACGGTCCTCATTAACACATGCTATTGCACAGGACTTGTCATATATTCTGAAACATAAGCTGATTTACCTTCTGAGTTAATGCTCCAGTGAAGCCAGCCCTTAGCTCAAAGAACAAGATGCAGTCCACAAACACACAAACTCACACACATGGAGACAATATTTGAATGAAAACAGAAGCATGTCCAGCCTGTTGAACCGGAATAAACTGTAACAGACACTTATTGGCTACGATGTAGACTGGCGTTTTGTTTCAAGAATGCTTGTTTGAGATTTTTGTCTGAGATACCAACAGGTTTTCTTGCTTTCAGAAAATGATGATAAAAATATTAAAATGTTGAATAAATATTTGAATTACAAAGTAGGAACGAATGATTTTGTCAGGACATTTAAGAAAACCGAACGGGGAGAACCTGTCATGTTTTTTTTTTTCATACTATCATGAATATATATTATAATATAGAAGTTCCACTTAATTACCACTGCAAAGATAAAGCTCATTTATTCATTTATTCTAGTGCCTCTATGTGATGTTCTAATGTTGGTGGAGGTAGCTCAGTGGATAGGATACTTGCCTCTGGACTATGAGGTCATGGGTTCGAATCCTACCCCCAGCACCACCCCTGGGTCCCTGAGCAAGACCCTTAACCCCAAGTTGCTCCAGGGAGACTGTCCCCTGTAGTTAGGGAATTTAAGTCACTTTGGATAAAGGCGTCTGCTAAATGATGTAAATGTAAATTGTTAGCATCACAACATTAGGGGTTTTGTGCGTTGGAGGGAGGTGAATGTGCTATACTCAGCATCTTGGGTATTTACCTCATACAAATGGTTGGGTGGATAAGTATGGTGGGTGAAAAGTGAGGAGAAATGCTCCCCCCCAAAATAATGGTTTTGGCACCCATGAATAAGATGTATATCGACCAGTTCTCTGCCTCATCTCTGGGTTCCTGAGAGTTCCTGAGAGGAAACACTCTCAGTAATGTAGAAACCCTCTACTGATACATGCTTGCTCGTGATTACATTTACAGTTAACACAGGAGCAGCGCCACATGCTGGAATCCAAGCTGGAGTCCCAGACAGTGTCTCCAACTCATGTGCGGCTGGCCTTCAATGAGGAGCCCCCACTGTCTCAGACCCCACTTTTCTGCCAGACGGTGTCCAATGGGGTCTACCCCTCCAGCACACAGGGCCCACAGGTACAATGCACCTAATTCGTAGTAGTTATTGAATAATAAGTCTCAGTGTTGATTTGAAAGGTAAAGCTGTTTTAGGGGGTTGTCAATAAAGAAGACCCAACACTCCCCCTGTTGGACACTAATGGTAAAACAAGTACTGAAATTTATGTGCAGGGATGTAATTAGGGATGTTTGCTCTTTCAGTTTCCACACTTTTATCGGTAATTGTAATGTAATATATTTTACTCAAGTGGAAGTAATATACACATTTCAAGTAAATTTTAAAAAAGGGACATTTCATACTGAAACCTTATTTCAGTATGCAACAAGAGTAATATCTTATTCTTACCTGGAGCTTCCTTTAAATATAGCAAGAACTGATGCTGAATATTAAAGTCATCTGTGTCATCTACCTGCAACCTACTCATCTGCTGTGGACTTCCTGGACTGGAGGCCTCTAGCAGTCCTTGTCTGGTCCAGAGGCCCATTAAAGCTGGCTGCAGCCAGGCTGATGACAGCTCGACAATAGCGGAGTGGGCTTCCCCTGTTTATCAGGTTTACTCAGATCTGTTGGGCTGTTCCACAAAACAAACAGGAAGCAGAAAGGGAAGTCCCAGATCTGTATCTCCAGTCTGATTGTTCTTGCAGCATATTGCTACAGGGCTTGAGTGCTGTTCTTAATGGCGAATGGAAAACAATGAGCACAGGTCTGATGATGAGGGCTTAAGTCCAGTGGGACAAAATCTCTCTCTGGAGAGAGGCAGTGTATCAGCTTTCTAATGAGCTCTAATGGCCACCATCTGAAAAAAGATGAGTCATTGCAGATAGAGCAGCCTCATGCACAGAGGTGGTTCTGGGCCAGACATTTTAAATGGCATTATAAATTCCATCACAAACATTACTGTGTATAATGTTGCATCTTTTCTATTGATCCATTTATCACAAACCTTTTACACAGTCTTCAAACAGCTAGAAGTTATAACAACAAAACATGATAAATCAATACAATCCTTTTTTCCTAGTTTATACAAATAACATATTTGTTTACTTTGATGCTTAAATAAATAGCTCTTTTGGTAATGTTAATGTGGCTGTAAGAGAAAGCCAGTAGACACCAGTTAGAATTTTCCATGCCGCTGACTATAAGCATACATTCTGTCCTTGTTAGCAACTTGAGCATGTGTGGTTTAACTAATTTCTTAATATTTAGCTGGTGGATTGCATTATTTTATTAATCATTAATTCGTTTAAGTGCCACTTTTCTGTGCATTTTATGGCTCCCCAGAGCATTAGTACTTGCAGTGAGCGGCCCATTTAAAGTGCGAATGGTGGTTTGTTGTGAGAGAGAGAGACTGTTTTCTCCTCAGGATGCTGGGGTTAAGTGACAGAAAGGACAATCTTATACATTCTCCAGCAGATGCCTGCATATTTCCAAACGATTTAGACCGTGACTCTGCAGCTACAGAGCAGGAGATAAACACAGCCATGTTCTGGGTCATTACTGTGATGTGTTCATTGTGAGGATATTCTGTATTTTTCTAAGCTCTGCAGAGTGGCGTGATTCACTGACTCATTCAAAGGGATTTAGACTCCATCATGACCATAATAAAAGAACAGCCCTGACAGACAATGAGCCAAATATAACATGCTTCGGGAGTAGCAGCAAATTACTCTGCTGTGTTTGGCTGATGCTGTGTCGACTTTTATTCCAGTGTTCGAATAAAAGCCTATGGAAAATATCTTTAGAAAGATTTTGTTTATGGCACGTTAGTCAGGCTGAAAATGTCACGATTTTCAGGATTTGATGACCAGACCAAAAGAAATGGTCCAAAATTACATGGAAAAAAATCCCAACAGCAGTGAAGTTATTTCCATTCTTCTGTAAACTTACCAGTTTGGACTTATTATATTTTGATTCATTAAGAACAATATATTGACAGTTTACAGGTAGCATTCAGCCTTGTTCTATATTCTCTCAGAAGGGGCACTCAACCTTGTCCTGTATTTTTCCAGATTGTTTAGAGTATGCTGCTGTGAGACAAAAACGCTGAGTCAGAAATGTTTACAGCAGACTTTTGAAGCTTCTGGTGTATCTAAAAAAATATTCATTGAGACTGCTATATAAAATGCGTACAAAAATGTTGCATGTTGCATCATTTTGCAGTACTTTTCACCTAAAAACATTTTAAATGCATGTCTAAGTCTATATATGACAACTTAATTTTCTATTAGCAAATTTGCATATAAAGAAGACACATGTTGCTTCCCTTGTGTCTCTCGATTTTAAATACAGTGGCTGTATTTGTGCTGTAGACTTTACAGGCCCTGGTTCTCATCACCATCATCTGAGTCAGTACATTCTTCTACAGTGAAGCTCAGGTCTCAGATCAAACCACCCTCAACAATCGCCATAATCAAATTATGCAGCAAATTTCCTTTTAAAGGTGGTCCAGCAATATTATGACCAAAATAATTGGATTATCTGAATTCTTTCAGGAAGACACTAAAAAATTCCTGGGGTTTTGGTTGGTCAAGCACATAAGAATAAATCTGTTTCTGTGATATCAGCATTGCAATGGTAGTCCTAAAATCCACAGGAGATGAAAGAGTCAAAAGATGGTGTAACAGGAATTGTCCCTGTCTGTCTGTGTGTGTCAACAGCGCTCAAGAGAGGCCGGCTCCAGAGCCCCAGGCCCCTCCTCTACTCTTCAGCACCCAAATAACCTGGCCCAGCTGGATGAGGACGACCTGTGAACCTCATTGTGCCCTGTGAGCCAGTCACGGCCTGGATATGCCCCCTTTGGCCACCATCACTAGTGGACTTCACTGATGCTGTCTATTCCTCATTTTCTTGGACACTCTGATGTGAATGACCAAGTGACATTTTTTTCTTTCCTGTAATTGTTTTTTTAAATTTTATTATTGGCAGTGTCATTTCATTCAAAAGAGAAATAACCATTCCTGCACTGGGAGGTCACTGGAGTTGGAATCATGTTTTTTATGTCTGTGTGTATGATTGTATATGAGTGTGAAAGTGTGCATGGGTGGCAGAAATTGCTTCAATGTTGTAGACTCGTTGGAAATTCTCCCTCGACAGTGTGCTTTGCGCAGAGGACTAATCATAAACATTACAGAGCCTGCCTGCATGGGGCTCTAGCTGGATTATGTTCAAAAAGGCCTATTATGAAGGCACTATTTCTCCAGCCTATACCGAATGACCTGCTGGCCTACGTGTATCCTTCTGAAGGAGCTAATGAGGAAAAAGTCTGACAATGCAACTAATTTGTACATACCGTATGTCGAGGACATATTGACGTATTGCCTGTGTGCATGAAAGTGCAGTGACTTTGCTCTCACTCTTTCCCTTCACTGAGTAAGGAAGCGTCCAGTGCCCTGTTTCTGAATTCCGTTTGACTGTATGGTGCCGTTTGATCTGAGCAGAAACACACGGCACCCCCAGACGCTAGGGGGTCATTCACTCCTCCCTGTGGCTGCAGCAGCAGGTCGACCACCTTCAGCCTCGTGGTGGCGGGACAAGGAAGTTCCGAGTGTGAATAATCTGATAATGAGAAAAGTGCTGTTGTAATGACAGAGGACAACACAGTGAGAAGTCTTACATTACGCCAGTCTTCATGTGTAATTAATGAACCTGTTTCAGCTCCTCTTGGCCTGGCCCTTCACGACCCATGCTTTTCACTGTCTAGATAAAAATGGAGGGGTTTCAATAGCATATGAGGAACAAAGATCTAAGAACTGACGATCAGATATAAAAGAATATTTCCCCTGACTGTAAATCACTAAGTGCCAAATAGCAGTTACCTGTGCCCTTAAGATTATGCTTTGAAAGCATCCAGGACAAGCAAATCAAAATTTCAGGTGATATATAGATATAGACTATGTACATTATTATTCATTGTGGATTAGATCCATTTGAAAATGACCCTCATATTTGAATTCTTGTCCACAGCTGGAAGTTGCATTCATTTTGATTTGCTGGTAATGAAATCTTTCATATTCAGAAATGGGTCCACACTTCATTTATATGTTCCTTTATCCTTTGTGAAACCTGCAAAATGATGTTGCCATTTTTACATTTAGACAACACCCTTCTCCTAGCAATGTAAGGAGACAGACAGTATTGAAATGGAAAATGAACAGTGACTCGCGAGCACTTTCACGTTTGCTTTGCCAGTTGCACGGTGTACCCAGTAGAGGGCAGCAGAAGGCTTTGGCACTGCTGATGTTTTCTACTGATTCATGCTGGACCAGTTTTCCAAAAAAAACCCAAAAACATTACAGTGTTTAGAGCACATTGACTTTCGGAGGATGTGTCCAGTTGTGACACTGATTTTGCCACTTTATGAAAGGATGTGTGCTTTTGGAAATCACACTCCTCAATCTAAGCTGCAAAGGTGCACCAAAGCTTGCATACGATAATATTGGCATGTTTACGCAATATACACAATATTCCTAAAGAGAATGTCCCAGTGTTATCTTGTATTGATGAAACATACATTTTTTTGAAACGACAAATAGACCGTGTAGCCCTAGACTGATTATGATCTCTCCTCTATTGCCTTTGCACAGGTCTAAACTATTGCATGCTTTGTTGAACTGTACCCCAAAAAACACACACATAAACACACACACACACACACACACACACCACACACACACACACACACACACACACACACACACACACAAAGACTAACAAACAACCTGCAACAGATGAAGTGAGAGATATAGGGAATAGGACAGACATAAACAGATGTCTATGTGACTGATCTCATTGTTGTATCATATTAAATAAACTGTCTTTTTGGAATACATTTTTAAAAATATCTTTTAGCATTTTTATACAAAGGTTCTGAGATATTTTATGCAAAGTAAGGATATACTGAAGTATTTGCAGGGGTTTAGTGCTACAGTTTTCATTTCACAACACTTTATTTGCCATGAGCACCCTTTAAGTAAAAAAGACCGACATGGGTTTTATTTGTGACACTGTTGTGAAGCATTGTAACCTCTAAGGCACATGCTTAGTTAAGAACAACATAAATCAGTTCTATAAAAACTGGTCACAATTATGTGCATATGAACACCTGTGGGATTCCTGTACCTGTGTGAATTGATGGATAGTCAACATAAACCTCTAACCTCTATAGTTCAAAAGTACTTTTTGGTGTACTTATGTTAATTGTTTCAATAATTATTATTGCATGACTGTGAAAAGGGATTTCGGTGTTCATGTCTGCTGCCCTACAGGTCTCCTTAATAAAATTTGTACTGTACTACTTTAACTAGACATATATATAGCAACATGGACATTGTTTTCTTAAGTAGGCCTCTGTTTTACTGTTGAAAATGATGCTTACGACAATTTTATGAACTATATCGCTTTAGATTAAGTGTGTCTTATTGCTGTTTAAATGAGTAGTATTAAAATTCAATTATAGTTAGTATGATTTGAAGCGTTAGTGTGTATTATAACTAGCCTTCGAATAAAGTCTTACCAAAAACGGCAAAACAGATGCACTTTAAAACATCGTAGTTTCAAAGACATAGTGATCTTAAACCGAGTCGCTTTTGTTTGACTGTTGATTTTATTGTAATCACTTCTGAGAGCAAAAGTCAGAAGACAGTGGCAAGTGGGGGGAGCATTTATGCAGGCATTTGCTTCATTTGTCCTGGAGATGGGCCACACTGTTAGCATTGTAAAGACCTTATGGTGGCATGTGTGTGATATACAGAATTGGTGAGTGAGGGTTTTGAGGTATTCGCTTTCAGGATGGTGCCAAATCAAAGCAACTTGTGTCACTGTCGGCGGGGCCTCCACAGCTGGGGGTCTATTCACTGCAGGACCCCCATGGAGTACCATCCTCACTCACTGTTGACCCAATCATTACCACTGAGAGTGCAGAGGCCAATAAAAGGCCACATGACTGTGAACTTGATGGCAGAAGGTCAGAACCTGGTCTCTATCAATGGCCTTTACCATTTACAGGAAGGTGTAAAATGTCTTATAGCTTTTCCACTCATTTGTTCTTTTCAAGTGTTTCCTCAGCACCTAGCAACAATGGCCACCCAGAATTAGCATCCCGAATACTCTTACATTAACATCTGAATGGTTCCTGTGTCGAGGCACTCCTCCAGTGTTAGATTTAAAATTAGCTATTTGCCTGTACTTACACTTTAATTAAGAGGAGTGTGCGACAGAGTGTGGTGGCACGCAGCAGAGTTAGGAACACAAAGTTGGAGATTATTTGTCCAATTATTTAGGCTTTTATTGATTTTTCACATGCTTTCTTTAACTTCATAGAATCATGTGCCATATGAACATTATATACATATTACTTAGGTTTCCGAGGTCACGGTTAACACTCGTTTAACAAATAAATTGAAAGGAATGTTTTGAATCACTCCCCCCAACAAAACAGATCAAAATAATGATCTACAGAAGACTTCACAAAAGAAACAAAAATGAGCAAAGGAAATATTTCACATTAAGGCAACATTTTCTGTAAAAAAATTAAACTAATTTAATAAATAGTTTTTGTGTATATTGTGCTCGTATACTTTCTGATGCCTGTAAAACTGGACCGTTAACTGATTTGTGCAAAGACGGGTTTAGGTCACGGTTGGTGGTTAGTATAGCGTGCCTGAAACCATGTGGAAAAAAGCTTCCTCAAGAAGGAACCAACCGTATTGGGTTTTCCTCAGTCTTTCTAGAGTCTTTAAGATCAGCAGAGGACTTGCTGCTCCAGTGTTGATCCACCATTTTTTTTCACTAGCGGTATCACATTTCAAACCATGCTAAGCATCCAAAAAGTTCAACCGACGTCCCTGCGTCCACATTTGTACCCAGCAGAAATGAACTGGAAGCTGTAGTTAGCTTTTCGGTATGGCTTTGTCTTTCTTGATACAAAATGTGAAAATTCTTCCAAAGTCTCTAGCAGACAGCCCACGCTCATTCTCTCTTGATATTGTTGAGTTGTTGGTCAATCTGGGCGGGCTGTCCGGAGCGGCCCTTCCTGCCCTGGTGGGTCTTGACGTGCTTGGACAGGTGATCGCTGCGCATGAACCTCTTGCCGCACTGCTGGCAGCCAAAGCGCTTCTCGCCAGTGTGTGTGCGCAGGTGCCGCTGCAGCTCATCTGAGCGCGTGAAGCTTTTGCCACAAAAGAGCCAGTTGCAGACGAAGGGGCGCTCGCCCGCATGCCAGCGCAGGTGCGCCTTCAGGTGAGACGTCTTCTTGTAGACCTTGCCGCATTCCGGTATGTGGCATATGTGCAGTCTTTTTTTGCCAAATTCCAGACCGCCGTTGCTGCTCCCATAGGCCTGGCAGTTGGGACACTTGCAGCGGCGGCAGCGGCGAGTAGAGCTCAGCAGGCTTTTGGACGTTCCCTGCAGCAGGGCAGCGATCTGGGGCTGGTGGCCCAGGACCAGCTGCCTGCTCAGGGAGAAGTGGTGGCTGGCGGAGGTGCCATTGCTCTGAGGCAAGCTCCACCACTGCTGGCCATCATCAGCAGGACCTGCAGCTAGATGAGGAGGCCGGGCTGAGTTAGCCTGTAGAAAGTTGGGGAAGTTCTGACCCATGGCATTGTGCTGGGCGTAATACTGAGCGTTTCCCTGGGCCTGAGTGGACAGCATCTTGACTGGAGACAGCTCAAATGAATACGAGGCGGGCGGCTCAGCTGGAGGTGTGAGGGGCAGCTCGTGGTGATGGTGATGATGGTGGTGATGGTGGTGGTGTGAGTGTGAGCCCAGTCCCGTCTGAACGTGGCCAGGGAACTGCACCTTGGGCACAGTAAAGGCCATCTGATGGCTCAGGCCCGAGCTGGGTGCCATCTCGTTGCTCCACAGTTGAAACATACCAGAGGCTGAGCCCACTGCCCCCTCATAAGAGAACTGAGGGCCCTCGGCGCCCATGCTGCTGCCCACCTGCCACGTCTGGCTGCACGTTGTTGCCAAAAAAGACAGTGGGTTAGGGCCACTCTCAGGAGAAGAGCTGGGGGTGCGATCCTGAGGAGGACACATGAAAATGTAATTAACTTAAACAACATCCCAGATAACAATGCGGCTAAAACACTTGGTTTAATCATTACTGAACGAGTTACTTGACACTGGTAGTTGCTCAACTCTTGCAGAAGGAGCCAAATATCAGTAATCTAAATCCAAAACTGCTTCAATTGTTCTAGTCACTCAACATTATTCGTTAGAATGCTTTCAAACCGTTTTAATAAATAAAAAAGGCATTTAAAATTAAGCATTTATAATAAAAAAAATACAAAAAAGATGCATGCAAAAATGCTCAATGAAAGAAAACCTGTTGTGAACACTACACCGAAGTCCCCAGACTCAGACTGTAAAGGAAAAATAATATGACCAAAATAATAACACAAAGTCCACAATCGTATGATCAGAAAAAGTTTGGGAGCTTCTTTTCTACTGATAAGGTGAGGGTAATGCCTCGTTTGTTCTAACATTATAAAGGCACGCTTTGCAGATGGAGCTGATTACGAGTTAATATTTAACAGAGGACAGAAGAAGGATAAGGCGCAAACCTGTAAGAAGTTGTGCAGAAAGTTATCCGCTCTGGTCAGCGTTAGCGCAGCCATGTGCTCGCGCCTTTACCGGATCCGCACCTGCGAAAGAGCGCGCGGGGACGCGCACGGTGAGCCTCGAGCTGCGGGAAGAGCGCACGCGCATCCACGCAGTAATAATCCCGGGATCTCCTGCGCTCCTCCACTTCTCCTCGAGTTGTTATTATTTTGAATTGTTTTCGGTTTCTTTATTTTATCTCTTCACAGGCGCTGTCTCTTCTTGCACTCATTCTTCTGCAGTGCTGCCTCGAGCCTGTAGCAGTCCATCTTCACAAGCTCTCACTGCATGTTCCCTTTATAGAGTAAAGCTCCTCACCACGGGGTCTCATAAGTACCAGGATGGAGGATTGATGCTTGGGGTGGGGGAGATTTTTTGGAGGGGGGCTACCTATCCCCACCTTTCCTTTTTTAAATATTACCTAATGATGACCTGTGGCCCCCTACTCATCACAAATATACTGTTTATGAGAAGTATACATAGTAATAATATGAGAGAGAACTGAAGGAAATCTTCAACTTTTCATATAGAACTCGTTCTAGGAGAATAAATTCCCAGATCATTTCTGTCCTTTATCCCAAATTATTGCCCTCACTGGACTGTTTACTAAAGTTAGTAAAGTTACACTGTGATTTCCACTCCACCTTAAAAAGCGTTGCTGTTACTCTCACATCCATGTTCTTTAAGATAAATGGAAAGTTCGAAAAAGAACTACAAGCACACTACCATAAAACCTATCAAAATACTGATAGTAAAGGTTTATCTGTACAATGCAGTATATTGTATTACTGGATGAAACTTTGTCTGTTTTCCATTTTTGTACACTTTATATTAATCAGAGTTGTTAATTAAAAACGTTTAAAAATGATCGTTTAACTTATAATCGAGTTTCAATGAATCGAGCTGGAGTTTTATTATATCAACCTACATCTGGTCGCGACGGTGAAAAAAAAAAACATTAAAAAGAGTTGCAGAATACTTTCATTTTTGCATTTGAGCTCGGGATGTGAAGACCCCCGCGACTGCAGGCTGATTGTTATGCGCTGATGTGAATCCCACTCTTTTCTGGACATTAGCATGTTAAACCACTTTCCCAGAGAAGCCCGGAGCTCTCCGGACAGCAGACCCCAACAGACCCCCGGGTCTGAGCAGGGGCTCATCCTGCCTCCCTCTCTGCCCTGAGCTTTTCATCCGGGCCGAGTATGATGGTCGCCCTTACCTTGACCCCGGGGGAGTGCGGGGTCCTGCTGGGCTGCTCATTGACTCGCTACTTAACACGGGGGTCTTTGATCGGCCTGTATTCAGTCTGCCCTCGTGTTTTCTTTCTCAAAGCTCTCAAAAAATCTGCTGCAAGTGCAACTGGAAAAAATAGCAAACGCCCCTCATGGCAAAATAAAAAAAACCAATATTCACCAATCTACACTTATATTGTAGGAAGACAGTACAAAATATACCATACACATACACATTCATCATACAAAATGCACAACTGAAACTGTTTAATTTGTAAATTATTTCACTTTTTTTGGGAGCTAATTTAGGCCTATTTCTCCACAATCATTCGACATATAACAGCTGAATGAAAAATGTAAGATTGGCTTACAAATAATTTTAAGGGTACTCTGTTTTTTGCTTACTTCTTTCTTTCTTTCTTTCCTTTTTTCTTGATGTGGAGACATTTTTGTGAACTAAATATAAGATTTCTGTTCAGCAGTTTGTCTGGTACTCTCAGAGTTTCTCATACTTCTTCATTCAGCATCACACTCTGATTCCCAGAGTTCACTCAGACTCTTTTAAAGCAAGAAGTGTAGTAACATTTTAAAAAATACAAAAGGAAGGTCATCAAGTATAAAAACACAAATTCAGCTTTTACTCTCAAATCATCACAAAATTAAAATAGGATAGTGTTCTGAATGTTTGAAAAAGTAAATAGCATGACAATTTCCACTTACAAATCATACAAATATTCTAAAGTCCTGGAAACAAAAACATTTACAAAAGTCATATGAGTGTACATGTAAATGTCAAACGTTACTGCTCCTTTTAATCAATAATTGGTGTGTGGCTGCCTGTGAGTGCTTTTAATGTATCATGTAGACACAAATCCACATCATTCTGAAATTATTGTGCCCAAAAACCACTCTTTTAAAACTGCTGAGAGGGTTCCAGAAAGGCTGGGGCCTCACAGAGAAATATGCCTTGGGTGTGTAACCAGACAACATACAATAAAATATGCCTTCTTTATGTTACATAATATATACAAACTTCATAAGACACACGCTGGAATATGACTTCATTATATAATGGCATATAACCTTACAAGTGCATTAAAGAAAAGAGGAAACCTCGGGGGAATGCAACTAGAGTAATATTTATTCTACTCCTGCACGATTTATATGACTGCTATTTAACTCCTTGCAGGGAAATTTTGAAGTGGGGAGCAACACAGATACCACTCCTTCATGGTCATCTGGTAATTTTGGAATCTTTTGATTGTTAGTTGCTCCGTGCAATATACAACATGGTACTGATGCCAGAAGAACAGGTTACAGAAATGTTTTAGGTTAGGGGTGAGATATCTTAATCTTGAAATGACATCATTTTCTTTGATACAGGCTTAGGTTCTCTTGCAAAAGCACTTCTTACCATAAACATGAGGAGGATATGTTTATACTTTATTTACACTGAAAGAAATTCACACAATTTAACAGTTACATATTTTAACAAATTAGCAAATAGTATTAAAGGGCCCATTTCCTATGTGTTTGATGTATTTTATTTCTCCATGTGTATGGTTTAAGTATCAAATAGACAGAAACAAATAGCGATCATTTATTTTCACCTGATCCTTTGTCAAACTTTGTTTTCCCCTTTCTATTAAAGAGGCTGTTGCTGTTATTGTGCCTTTAAAACTGAATTATGCAAATAACCCTTGTTATGTCCAGCTGTCTGGTATTATGTCTGGACTCAAACATTCCTTATAACCTCAGTTCTTTTTGGTTTAGTTGATGAACAGCTGAATGCATGTAAATGCATTGTTTTTTGTGACATCATAAAAATAGCAATTTACAAACAGGGTGTCAATTCCATATTAGGGTTATATGGATGAGATTGTAAATGGAAAGTGGAAAATATTTTTGAACACATGAACTTTTCTTACATTAACATTAAACAACTTTCATGAAACTGGGCAAAATGTCACTGTGCAGTTAGCACAATCAGTCACTCTAAAGACATATTCAGCTCTAAAAAACATCATTTATTCTCAACCCTCAGTGAAAAGAGTGATGTGGATCTGGTCTGAGTCCTATGCTCATGCTGCTGACACACTGATCCATGCTTGTTAGTGCACTGCTACATAATTTATGAGACTTTGTTTCTTCTGGTTTACCTAAAGAACATGGATGAACAAATCATTAACATTCATTCTCTAAGAATTAATTTGGTGTAAAATGAAAGCCGTGTGAGAAAAATGTTGAAATACAGAAGCAGAAACACAACATCATCGGCTGTGCATCCTTGTCTTGAGTGTTTTGGGGGCAATTAAGGGGCGTAATAGTAATAAAAGAAAATAACACTCAAATGCGAGGAAAAGGGTTAAAGGACGCAAGTAAAACACATCAAATATTTGGGGGCTTTTTACAGAGGGAGGCCGCCTCTGTCTCTTTCAGTGGGCTTCATTACCGAGCAGAAGTTGTTAATTACCCTGATTCTTATTTCCTGTCCCCTAACCCCCCCCACTACTCCTACCCCTACCCACCCCCACTCTGACTGCATCCCAGATGAGTGTCTTTGAAGTGCAAAGCATGCTCGCCTTACTTTGAACTGTGAAAACAATGCTCCTGTGGTTGAGCTTACCTTCCCCATGTTACCTCATTTAAATAGACCTGGATCCGGCTTCCACCGTTTTCAAGGGAAAACTAATTTCCAGAGCAAGCACAGATCCCAGCCTTCATTAAGCAGCTGTGGAGATGGCAGGCAATCAGGCAGTGCTTCTAACACTCAGGAGTGCCGCACTGATAGATCGCCTCTCACAGCTCTTATGATGACACTTAACTAGGAGTGCAATATATGGGTTTACATACACTAATCGGGACAATTAGAATGAAATAAAATATTATGTGATGTGATAAAATTGACACTATTAAACCATACTATAATGCTAATTCATCATTTTACCTTTTTTCATTTATAATTCTACATACCTATAAATGAAGCATCAGCTCATTTTGACCAATATTTTTAAAATTAAACTAAAATTAGTTGAATATGATATTTAAACTGAATATTAAACATAAACACTTACCCTAATGCTGTTAAAGATCAGGCATAGATTCATCTGATAATCTGACTACTCCTTTCAACTTGATACCACCAAAATTAAGTGCAATCACAGATGCACTAAATTAAATTATTTATGTATTTATTTATTTAAATTTATTTGTCACAATCATTATTATAACCATGTTATTATTACTATTATTATTATTATTATTATTATTATTATTATTATTATTATTATTATTATTATTATTATTATTATTATCATGCTTATTATTATTATTAATATTATTATTATTATTATTATTTATTATTTAATTATAGTTTTTAAATTTTTTTAATTAAAGGGGAAAAAAATATGTTTTTAATAAATGTTTCTTAAAAGTGAGTGCCGTTATCCAAATAAAGGGGTAAACGCCACTGAGAGGCTTTATGACACAAATAAGTACAGAGGTGCTCTCTTCAAGAAAAACATGTTTGAAGAGGAAAACAAAATAAAATTAATAATGGCAGGCGTATTTATTATAGGGTCTCCTGTAACGCAGGATGCAGAAATTCCTACAGCTCCCTTTTGTGTTACCTCTCATAAAAATGAGGGGGAAGCCCCCACTATCAAGAACACATGTTAACATCTGAAGCATTACAACTTACATAACTTGCATAACTTTACTTTTAACATGACTATTAACATAATTCAGCATCTGTTATTTTGTATGTGTGCTAAGAAACCACTGCCACATGAGAACTAGTTTTAAAATCCACAGATTTGACAAAAGTTTCAAATAACACAACAAAAGTGGAGACACTACATTTCTTGCTCTGGGGTGGCCATTCCTTCACATCCACATGCCCAAACTGGGACTCTAAATTAGGACAACAATGGACAGAAAGACAAGAAAATGCTAAATGATTGGTTTCTGCACTTTGATGACAAGTCTGATGATGACAAATCCGCCCACTTTTAGCTCAATGTCCTCATAAAAAGAACTAAACAATGGAGGAATAAGCAAGCATGTTGTCAAGCTGTTTTTAGCATGTCTGGGGGCAGTTTTAGAGCCTCAGATCACTAAATTGTCCCAGCTGTCTTGGCCATCTGCACTCCAAACAGCCAGCCACAAGCTTTTGTACTGGTGACCATTTCCAAAAGCCAGTTTTACAGCCTCATGTTGGCTAAATGACCCTCCAACAGCCAACATGACAAATGTAGTATAATGGATGAGACAGAGATAAAAGTGAAAAGGCCTGCTGTTCCCTGTGTCTCTCTCCATGTTCAAGCCTTAATCAGGGCAGAGTGAGACAGACCTTCTCATAACCACACCGGCTAACTCTGTAGGAGAGCAAAATGGAACAAAAGAGCTCTAAATGTTGTAACTGAGTTCCTTTAGTTTTGTTCAGGGAGATTTTAGCACATTTCCCTTTGTGGTACCATATGTTTAAACAATTGCCATTCCTTGCTAGTTAAAGGGCACTTGCACATATATTTTCTAATTCTGTTAAAGACATAAAAATAACATGAAATAATTTTAATTTCTACACAAATATTTATCAACCCCTATTTCATCCTTTTTTTAATTAAACACGATGTTTGTGTTATTTCCTCTTTAAGCAAATCCCCTGTGTTATGATCGGCAGTCCTGTTTCATCACCATGGGCTGAAGCACTCCTTATAAATTGATGGGTTTTTTTTTTTTACTTTAGCCATAGGATGAATAGACATATGTAAATGTATAGTTTTTGTGACATCACAAACATAGCAAATTCCAAGTTGCTTTTACAGATTAGTTTCTGTGTAAAGATTTTATTAACTACATTGACTAACTCTGTGGGAGCAAAATACATGTAAATGTTACTGAGGCGCTTTTGTTTTTGTTAAATTAAATGTTATATCAACCTCCTGAAATCATTTGTTTGAATACAGTGATGCCACATAAATATTTACACACATACAAATATTCGGCCTATACAACTTTAGCTTGGGCATCTTCTTAAATGAAGCATTCCTAAATGCTCAGTAACAAGAATATCAACTGGAGTTCTGATATGTAAAGAGAAACTGGAAAATGGCAATGTAGAAATGTATTCTGACTGTTCCTGGTCCATTAATCCATGTGAATATCATAAAAAATGACAAAAACTGTTTGTTGGAGCAATTTCATTTGAGGGTGATTGCTTCCCAAAAAAAGCTTCATTTGAAAATTTAAATAACCATTTTTGTAAATTAGATGTAAGAGTGTGACGAATAAAAAAAAAAAAATCATATTTCTTAGCCTTAAAAAAATCTTTTGCACAATGTGTTCAGCCTCTGTGTGGAAAAAAAAAAACTATACAAAGTGACATTTACATATTGAACAGACACTTCCTTCCGTAATGACTCACAGTCTGAACACATTGCAGACGTAGGTAAATGTAATGTTAGGAGTTTGCCCAAGGACTCTAAGTGGTAAAAAATGTGAATGTGACCTACATGGAGAATACATGAACACACCACAGTGCGCAATGTGAACAGTATGAATTTCTTCCTCTGCATTTAACCCATTCACCAAGTGAAGGAGCAGGCACCCAGGAACACAGCGTCCAGGCAGCAGTGTGTGGGGACGGTACCTTGCTCAGGGTACCTCAGAGGTGATTAGCGGTCATGAGAATTGAAAACTTCCTGATCACTGGGCAAATGCTTTAGCCAGTAGGCCACCATCTGCCCGTGGTCCCTGTTGGGATTAAACCTCAGTGGAATTGCATAGAGGAAAGCACTATTACAATTTACACTAAACCATTCTTCTCTGAACTACACTACACCAACTGCTGTTGTGAAAATAGCATAACGCAGAAGTGTGTATGCACATTAACACACCACAGATCAGTGATGCATGCTGGTCAGCATTTTTCCTTCATCCCAAACTTTCAGCGACAGTCCACTTGCATGTGCTGGAACTCTCTGTTCAGGTACTGCTGCAGAAAAGTACATATTTCTAGTTGTCAGAGAAAACTTTTATCACTAGCAGGGGCACTTGAAGTTTGTTTGCATTTTGTTTTCCAGTACTCTTAACAACTTCAGAAGTCAGATCACAGGAGCCCATGATCAAAGCTCCTTTCGGTTAGTTCAGGAAACACAGGAGCTATACGCCACGCTTTGATACTCCGCATCAATATTTCAATTCAACAATCGCTTGACATGCACCCGCACTCCCTCAGCCGAAAGACGAAAGGAGAGAGCGAGAAGGAGGGGGCTACTGAAACTCCGTATGAAAGGACTAGAGAGTCGTTTTTTTTTTTTCTCTCTTTTCGCTGCACGTCAGTGACTTCCTTCATAGCAATCTGCTATGAGTGTCATTTAAATACAGCTGCTCAGTCTTTTGGCCGCAGTAAATTGGCTATGTAGAATGGAAAAGAAAACTAAATGATAAAATTCTTCAAACCCTCACAGCCCTTTGCTTTCTGGCATCTGAAGGAATTTAGCTCAGTGTTAAGCTTTGAAGAGTACCTCAGCACTTTGAACCCGGACACTCTTTTTGAAGAGCAAGTATTAAGACTTGAAGGTTTTGCTGCATTGGGAGTGAGAGAAGAATTTGATTAACTGTGTGTAAGTCTATTGTAAATGAGTTCAGAAGTGTTTGATGCAAACTCAAGTGAGTTCTTAAAATGTACCCAAAAGTAAAGTAAGTTTCTTAAAGCACATTTGGATGCATCTTTGCTGAATTCAACTACGTTGTCAGTGTAGTGTCCACATACACGAAAATGCAGCAAGACCTTTAAAAATCCAATATGGGTCCAATATGGATGTAAAATCTTGGAAAGGTCTTTAATTGGTATAGAGGCTTACCTCAAAATCATCTTTACATCTGGATACAGAGACAAATCATGTTCTTATGCGGATCCCTGCAAGTAACTTTGAAGTTGTGTGAAAATGCCACATAAGAATAAAGCATTGTTTTGTTTTCATCCATGTGTATAATCACAATGCTTGGTCACTGGATTATCCCATGCATATAAGTCCCATTAGGTCTTGAGCTCTGAGCCCCCCTAAAGCCTGGGGACACTGGCCCCACTGTCCTGGTCTGTAATCAATCCCCGCTTTCATGTCGCATTTACAAAAGTTGTTCTTTAAAAGCGGCTCTATGATATTACTTCAAATAATTGTTTTAGCATCTTTACTTTTAAGAGTGTACAGAATGTCATATACATACTTCACCCATAAATGTACATACATACATACATTCATACATTCA
>JBBMFX010000128.1:23963887-23975411 GCA_037832545.1 Rhabdalestes septentrionalis | reverse complement strand
TACAATTTTGTACAAAATCAGCTACATGTTTGTAAACAGAGCCTGCAAACCTACATTCTGCACTATTATGTGTAAACTGTTTATAAGTTTCCAAATAATTGTTATTGTACAAATAATTGTTTTATAATTCATTTCCCTTTAATATCATTCAGTATTAATGGTTTCTAATTGACTCAGGGAACTAAAAATTGTTTATTTATGGACGATGTTTGCTAAACCCCATAAAAAGACTAATTCCCCACAATAGCTGTCAGGCTAAAGCAACATAGTATGAATAATAAAGAAGCCATGGTGAAAACAAAAGGAAAGAACAATGTGATTATCAGTCACAAAGCAGCTCCCAACAAATCAGAAGAAGTTTATGAACAAACGAAAATAATTAGTCCAAACAGCTGACAGTTTCATTCCACAAGCATCAAGTTAATGTGGGTATTGTAGTGCACATGGACCCCTGCCAATTTCCTTTGGAAGCCTGAGTGATGGGTAGACTTGTGAGCATGTGTCATGTTGAGATGGCTGCTGTTCCAATTGCGTGTGAACTGAACCTCAGCTGGATTCAGTGTTGTACTCCACAGCCTAAACTGGGTACTTCTTGTATTCCTCAACAGAAAACATCATTACAATCGAATACATTTGATACTCCTTGTATTCCTTGACAGAAAACATCAATGTAATTGAAACATTTTAGGAGAAATATGAACAGACAGATAGAATAAGAATAGAATAATACATAAATGCATTGAATAAGTATAAATGGAACAAGACCTTGTATTTCCATATTTAAGGTTTTAGTTTTTCTTACACAATATGAAAATATGTGTAAGATATACTCCATGACAAAATGACATGATCCAATAAAATGGTCCAAATTACATAACTGTTAAGACTATTTTTCTTTCTTTCTCCTGCAAGTACCTATTTTTATAAAGTTGTAGTTGCAAGAATATATTCAAAATATTTGCCCAAAATATCAATAGTCATCAGAGATGCTGTAATATGGCAAAGAACGTAACACTTTCCATATTTTCAATGTTCTCCATTAGCCCTTGAAATGAGCTAGCACCAAAGTGACATTAAATCTTACCTGTATTTCAAGAGATTTATATTGAAATACAGCTACAGCTGTAAAATGTATGATCATTTCTTTTGTGTTCAGACAGTGATCAGTGCTAAGTTATTTAAACCTTTTGTCAAACTATTACTTAATACTGAGCATTGTGGTGCTTCATGTTCATCGTGGTGCTTATTCTGGTGCTATAAATCAATGAGATAATCAGTAAACATTAACAAAGCACTTCATGCTGCCATATTCTTGGCCTGTAATGTACACACAGACATGCAGCAGCACACTTTAACATTTTTATTCACAATAAAGATAATCTAAAATAAAAAGCATCCATTTCCCCCTGATACAATAACAAGGACACTTACAGGTCCTCAGTGACATCCTACTCCCACTACATTCAAATAGTTTTGAAAACAAGAAAGGTTTTACAGCGTTTACATTTTTGACACGGAAATTCATAAAAATATGTGTAAGCTAACCAAAACACTAAAAGGAGAACTTTTAGGATATTTAATTGGTTGCCATGCCAAAAACTTAAATACGCAATCTTCCACAGTTCTGTTTGGAGTCCACATTTTGCTCCTTCAGTTTAGCATGAGAGCTTGATGATGCAAATTCACAGTAGTAGCCCTAAAGTTTGTATCCACCAATTAATAAGTACTAAATCTGCAAAACTTCTCTCAGCCTGCTCAAACCATTTCCAGTTCTACAATAAGGCGGTGCAGTTTAATCGACGTGGTTTAGGTGTGGAGTAACTGAATGTATTTGCTCAGCTCCATGTCCTGAAATAACATTTGGATGGATTTTAGGCTTCTGTCCACACCTCTGACAGTTATTGAATAACCAGACCGCTGCAAATACACTATGATTTGGTAGAGCAGTGTTGCAAAAATAAAATCTAGTTATGGTGAACATGTATCAAGTCTTATTCCAACATGATGTAAGCCTTTTCTAGCAATAACATAAGATCAGAAGCAGCCTTTCTTATTTTTATTTTTAAATTATTATGCCATGCTTATTGGAATAATACTTTATAAATGTTCATTTGGGTTTATGCCAGTTATAGAAAATTTGCGCAGGTGTAACATCGTTTTGAATGCGACCGAGCATAAAAGGCTTGAAAAAGAGATTGAAAGAAAATACTATAATAACTGTAAGAGATGTGTCTCTGTTTGTACACTATTTAAAAAGGCTAATTTGGTGTGTGTTTGTGTGCCTTTGCCAACACAAACAATAGAATGTCTGTCACAGCTCATGCTGGAGGCCAGGAGAGGCCTGCTCTGCGGTGCCACTGCCCTGCATTAATGATGAGCCAATGAGGCACTTGGTTTGTGTTTGCTGAGCTCCGTCAGCAGCTGTTGAGGCCTCCTCACTCAGCACAGCCCCTGTAAAGAACGTATGGGTGGATGTCACCCCGCAGACAGCTGTGCAACGCTGTGTGGTGTGTAAGCAGTGGTGCTTTGAGGGTGCCACTGCATGACAGGGAGGCGCTTTCATCTAATCCTCTTGGTGTAATCCGCACCTCCGTACCTCTAATTGATGACTACTCATCAAATACCTGCCTTTGGAAAATGAGAAACTTAAATATGTTTTTTTCCCCCCTCTCGTTCCCCTCTCTCTTTGCTTGGTGTGCAATAAGAATTCTTAATGCCACAGATGGAGAGGGACGCACATTATGATGGAGGGGAGCGGCAGATCGAGTTTACTTTTTTTGATCTTCACCTTTAATTGAGAGAGGAGGCAATAAAAAGGCCAAGCCTACTCCTGGTGTTCAATGGCAGATCATATTTAATGCAGTCATCTATAATACAGCATGCAGTGGAGCAACGAGTGTTATGGACCGTGGATGAAATAAATGAGCTTGTTAAGACATTGCTTCTGTAAGTTTTTGCCAGTGGTTCAACACACCTGATTATACAGTATTCATGTCCGAACAACATCCAGTGTAATAAATATATCTTTGGAAGTGAATTCATATTAATTAAAGACAATAGATGTAATATTTCTTGTTTTGTGTGAGCTAAATTACTGGTGCAAGGATAAGTTTCATTGAAGAAAATCACTTTTTAATTAAGCTTTTTAATTGCAGCGCATCCAGTGTACATATTATTGAAATATCATTTAACTGTCAGATGAACAAGTCTTGCTTATCAAGTATCTCCTTTCCCATAATGTTTTTCACCAGGCCACTAAGTACAGGGCACTAGGTCCTGCCATTAAAGCAAAGGTTTGGCAAAAAAACAATGTTCATAGAGAGGGAATAAAGGTACTCCTGTTAAAAAATGTCAAAAACGTGCATTTGTATTTTTACTTTTTACTGTTAACATTTCAATTTTATCTTTACTTGTTTTTAAATTTAACACATTAATTACATTAAAATCTAATTTACACTTTTTACATACGCCAGAGGAAACACAACAAAGATATGAAAGGTGTCCCACAGTTGCTTCTTTAGTTTAAAACTACAGCTACAAGGTACAGCTACTGTTTAATTGTTTTTGTAGATATAGATTACACATAGAATATTAGACTATGAAAAACTCAAAATATTATGCAATATTAAGACTTTTTTGTCCAGATTTCCCCCTTTTTTTAAGATTACAGCTTTATAAATTGCCTAGTTGAAATTACCCAACAAGCTGATCTGTAGTCTCCATGATAATAATTTGTGGGCTATTACCTTCCATCACTTTTTAGCTACATTACCCTGTTGGCTCCAAAACTGTGAAAAGCTTGTTTCATGCACAGATGAGTTACACTGGGGGGGTAGAGGGTCAAAAGTGTGTGCATTTGATTTTATGTCCAAAAGCTCTTTTAACCTGAGGCATTGAACCCTGTTCATGTTAGCATGATGAGGTGCATTGATGTCACTTATTCCATCAGATCTTCAACAATCAACTATTCCGTTTCGCCACCACAAAACAGAAGGTGGTGGTTGGCAAAACAAACGAACAAACAGAAATGAGGAATGGAGTGATGAAAGAGCAAACAACACATGCTACATGCCCCACAACCATAACAGGTTCTAAGTAGGTTACACTTCTAGTAACCTAATTTCCTTGGTGCTACTGTTCTCGCCACAACGTTCCAGCCTGGCTCAGAACTTTCCAATGAGAAGAACGATCCAACTCCGTCCGAACCAGGTATGCTAAAATGATAGAATAAAGTCATATTACTGCTCATACTGCATGCCCCCCAAACACTTCATTATAAAGAAAGATGATATTTAGTCAATCTATTGATGTTGCCTAACTAATTGTAAAACGGGGGGGACTCAAAAGCAGATGTTGCATTTCAAAGCACTTGTGAGCAAGGAGACAGGTTATGATTTATGCTAAGATTCGTGGCTTCAAAGCACTGAATGAGGCTTCTAAACAAATTGAACAAGTCAAGCGTTATTCACCCAGGACCGAGAGTGTGCCTGGTGCATGCAGATCAGAAGCGCGCGTCTGCCGCTTGTAATATCCCTCAATGGAAGAACAGGTCCTCTGGGAAGAGGCAGCAGATAGTGGTTAACACTGTGTTCTCTCTGTATGTATGTGTGTGTGTGTTTGTTTGTGTGTGGGCATGAGAGCCTGGTGCCAACACCATCGCAACACCTGTGCACAGAATCAAACCCTACTCATGTCAGGAGCATGATCAGGCCGGCAGGGGAGGGGGGACGCACCTGGAGACTTGACACCTTTTCATCACAGCACCATTCTTTGCCAGGCGATGGGGGGGATACACACAGTCTGTGTCAACAATCTGACGCAATCTCAGTAAACAATGATAATTATTTATGAAGCCGTGGGGTACTGTACAGCGATCACTGTTTCGGGCGTTGTGGAATATGCCCATCGCTCTTGTCTCTTCAGTCGCATTGGCATGCTCCTTATAAGCTGTGACAGCTCAGATTGAGAGACCACAGGTTTTGATGAAGTCGAAAAAGTGGAACATATCCTAAAATGCCCCATAAAGTTTTTGGCCTCACAAATGAAGCCTAGAAAGGGATTAGTGAGAACCAAATAGATGTAAAAGCAACAGTGTCACATCAAGTAATTGATAAGCCTTTCTTGGGCTGAAATGTGTGTGTAAGAGCAGGAAAAGTCTAAAATGTGGAAGAATGGGGGGTCTCCAGGACTAAGGCCAGGGACCACTCCCATAGTAGTATAGTTTTGAAGTCCTGAAAAATATTTGGTTCTTTGAATTCTCACAGTTCCATATATAATCATAACATTCACTAGCGAACCCTCGCTTGAAGAACCAATTATAAAAATTATAAACACATTTTCTTTCAATCAAGCGGAGCATTCAGCATATTCAGATTTCCTTATTTTATGGAAAATATGACTGCAATAAACATTGACATGTTTTGTCCCATGAATGGCATTTTATTTTGAATCTGCTGCAGTGGGAAAAAAACCTCCTCAAACTCTGTGTTTTAGACAAGACAAGTTTTAAAGGATCCAGACTCTTCCTACATTCTTTTCAACGATTCAAGCATGTAAAGTGACAGGCCGCATGCACGTCTCTCAAAATTATTTCTGCTTGTTTTCTCCCATTTGATGCAACCCAAATTGGTGCTGAAGAAACGAATTGCTAAATTTTTAATTAACTTCATAACATCTGCACTTCAGCTTTGAGAGAGCAAGGAGATTTCCTTTTAACCTATTCCAGCACATTTGCACACCAAGGTAAAATCTTGATGCTGGCACTCTTACAGAAAAGAAGGAGGAAAAAAAAATTAAAAATGGAAATGAACCCATACTTGTGTGTGCAGATCAAAGACGCAGAATTATTCAACTTTTTGCCATTGCTTGATCTTCAAAAATAAAAGGGGAGAAACTAGAGTACATAGATGGATGGATCTGACTAAGTCAGAAACCATCTTGTTGTTTGTTGTGTGGCTTAAGCCTATGGGTCTATTTTTACCTTTCATGATGCAGATAGATGCGTAAAGATGCAGGATTTAAAGACTGGGCAAGTATTTGACTGGGCAGGTGTTACCACTCAAACGCCGCCACCACCTTGTACCCCAACCCCACCTCCCCCACTGCAAAACACTCATTATCTGAGATGGTAAAAATGTTTGCACCATTAAAACAGACAGTTATAGATTCCATAAAATTTTTTTCATTTATAATATATAGCATTGTGTTGTGGTGTAATATGTCCTATATTATATTCATCTGAGTAATTATATATTTTTGACATATACATACACAATTGTAAATTAAATCTAGAATGATCACAGAAACATGTTTCTGCTGGTTTCTCAGTGCTGTTAAATAATTATAACTCCTCACCTGGCACTAATACTTGACTGTGATGCTTTTCTAATAGCACCTGAGTCTATTTTGTAGGAAAAGAAGTGTCTGAAATGGTAATTATTACAGTTCCCTTTTAATTACAGTCCCATAAAAAGGTCAAACAAAAAGCATTTATTTCTAATGGTTGTGAGTGTCTCTTTTTCAGCAGGGCAGCCAGTCAACATCCACTTCAAATACCTTTAACATCAACTAATTTGCAGACAACTACAATAACAACAACGATAACAATAATCCTATTCTCACTGGTACTCTCACTCCTTTGGCACCAGATGGCAGTAGTAAGCCAGTGGGAAAGTATGTAGGTCTCTAAATCACACACATCCATTAGTATTCGGTTTACACAGAGATATTTGAACAAAAAAAAATATCATTAAGCGCAATGTGAATTAGACTCTGCTAAATCCTGTCTACAAACACTTTTCTCATTCACCTAATGTTACTGGGGCAAACATAGATGAAATGGGAGAGGCCGACCAGCCCCACCTCTTACCCCCCTCCAGTACACCTGCCCTGATGTGGATGATATTCTAGCACAGCGCTGCTTCTTCAACAAGTCTCTCTTTGATAGAACTCACACAATACTGGCTCTGTGTGGCAGCCGTCACCTGCCTACCTGTGGGAAAATAGGCCACAGCCCTGGAAAGACCTGCGACACAAATGGCAGAGTAATTAAGGACACAGTTCACACTGAGAATGGAAGACAATACTGATTCCTGAATAAACTTGCTTTTATTGTCCTTTATCCACCTGTCCACTAGGAGACACTGTTTACAGGCTGGTATAAAAAGATAAATGGCTAAATCTGCATGTGTGCACTGTTCCATGGTTCAGATCTTCTTGCTCAGCATTGTTTTGTGCTTTGAGACTCTACTAACTCGGCAGAGGCTTTTTAGTATTCCTCAAGTTCAGCTTGTTTCAGAATCTGTATATAAATGGGGGCTATTTA
The DNA here is from genome assembly GCA_037832545.1 of Rhabdalestes septentrionalis. NCBI lineage: Eukaryota > Metazoa > Chordata > Actinopteri > Characiformes > Alestidae > Rhabdalestes > Rhabdalestes septentrionalis. The sequence goes on along the minus strand of JBBMFX010000128.1, from coordinate 23,968,087 downwards.
CAGTAATGTCACATATAGACCTACTCAGAGGGAAATCCCACTGATATTGAATGACAACAAATTAAATGGTCAAGACATAAGCAAAGTACGAGTGGTTAAATGCTCCATTCTTTAGAAACTTAACATAATCAGAATTGGTTTTAAAAGTGGTGATTAGAATCAGATGTTTGAAGAGTTTCATGCCTTTCAAGACTTGAAAATATCAGCACATCAGTAGCTGGGAAATTCAAATTCATATCCATGTAACAAGACAAATTCATTCTACCCCTTATAATGGTACTGTTCTGATTTAAATTTTAAATAAAGTGGTTCTGCTTAAGTCATAGACATCATGATGCATGGTTCTCTTATCAGCTTCATATTTTTATTACTGATTTAGGGGAATTCCTTTTTCAATGTAATTCTAGGTTTTATGGATGGCTTTTTACTGCTATTAGAATATTTTACTTTTTCACAATTCAAATTTTGTATTAATTAACCTTTAATACGCTAGGATGTCTTTGGAAAAAGTTAACTGCTATATACTCACATTGATTGTTACTAATTAATTTTTTAACATTTTGATTCAGTCTGTTCTGGTTCATCATCAGTATTCATGTTCAAGGTCTAACAAAATTGATCCCAAAAAAGATAACTTATTATGCTATGTAAAGAACCCAATACCTGATACATCTGATCATTCCTCAGTATTTTTTCTGCTGATTTACCTGAGTCACTGTACATTTCATTATATTTTTGCTCCTTAGTAATTTCGCTTGACCTATTCTGTGATGCCTTGATTCCCTCTTGATTCAGCTTGCTAAATTTTTGATTGAATTTGGTTCATTTTTGCAAGGTTCTCTCTTTCTCTCTGGACCTTAAACCCTGTTCAGACAGTCTGAAGATGGCTGGCAGCCCCACACGCCTGATACTTCCCCCATACACTCAGATGGGCTCTGCCCAAGAGTGAAGTGGCAACTCTCTAAAAAGCACATCAGCATCAGCTGCTTTTCAAAGCACACACAGCCTTACACTGAGCTGAATAATGTGTTTTATTTAGGCTAGTTTAGATTTTGCGGGACCTTTGAGCAAATAAACATGAAAACCTTCACATCAAAATTCACCCCATTTCACTGGTCATCACTATCATGAACTTTTCCCACAGTGGAAAGAGAAGCTTGGCGTGAAAAAGTCAAATGACGAAAATGTAGAGGTCTGAAATTTATCAGCAACAATATGCACATAATCACACTGACTAGGTGATCAGTTTGCATTAATAGGGTCATTTACGTGCAGTCAAATCTAGCAGACATGTTTTGGGCTCACATTCTCTGAACTATGAATTTTACAGTAGCTGCTGAAGATTACAAGCTGAGGCTTATGGAGATTAGCACAGTGACCTTTACGTATCTATCCATGCTTGTCCCCTCCACCTGCTTTAATCAACAGTACTTTCAAAAAAGGGAAAAAGCAGTCAGCAAGTCAGCAAGAAGGGAGGAGGGACTCCCAAGGCACTTGGCTTTGTCTGCTTTTGGCCTAGGCCATCAGATAACAGGCAGGACAATGGCTGCCCATTCTGTGCTCCATTTCTTAAATGACCAGGAAGCGCTTGTGAGCGGCCCCGCTGGCTGGCTCCCTGGGGCCCGCTCAGCCCTGACGGGGTCTGGGCCAAGCTGAATGGCTGGAGTGCACGCGGGAGGAAATGAGAGACTGGTGGCCACCCAGCCGGAGCCATAAGTGCCCTTTGATGCTGTAACCAGAGGGCGAAGGTTAAGGGTGGGCCCAGGTGAGGCGCTGGATGACAGAAGAAGGGAGACTTGCTGTGAGCCACTGCCCAGGCACTGGGTCCCTTTTCCAGCATCTTTTCCACTCTCTCTGTCCCAAAGGGAACAAGGTATGGACTGTTCATTGACTCCAGAAGTGAGCAACCCAAATCAGAGGTCATTAAAAATCTATAAAATATCATCTATATTACTCATCAAAATAAAATATTATTCATAACTTGGTTCAAGTTATGAACAATATTTGCTTATTAATTTTGGATTTGACCGGATAAGTTGTGGGGAGGTAAATGAAGTCAGCAGAAACACAAATGGAGGTCCACACAAACATATACTGAAACAAGCAATTTTATCTAGGTGTTTTTACAAGGGGAGTGCACACGGGTATTTACAAGGATATTTGCAAGATTGTTATAGATAGAACTCACAAACATGAAAATAAGATATAAACCTACCCTACACCTGCCTAACTCATAATCTACCTACAAAAACAAAATAAATAGTGTCTGCCTGAAACCACACACCAAACTAACAAACAGAAGTACTGATTTTTTCTCACTTTGAAAAGAGGAATAATCGACCCGTTTGGTGTCCAACAGTTGCTCTTTGTGATGGAGCTGTGTGGCTAATAATCCAACAGTAATGGAAATCTGTGCCTAATGAGTAAGCATCATACTAAATCTATTCCTAAAAAAGACTGGAGTATACTTCAGATATTTGCTAAAGTGGCTCTTTTGTCTTGTCTCCTTCCTGGCAACTTCAGTCTTTTTCATATCAGCTCCTGATATGAACTTTACTGCTGATTAAGGAACTTTAGTAGGACAGTTGGTACTTCAGAGGAACTCTATTGTGACAAGGTATGAATATGCACCCAAAAGGCTTACAGCCTAAATATAGTCCTCTTGGCTGGGCCCACTCCATCAAAACCTGCTTCACATTATGAGCACTTGAGCCTCATAAGGATGGCAGTAATAAGACTCTAAGGACTATCTAGAAAACCTGGCACACCGTCAGACTGTATGCATTGCTCTCAGGAATGGATAAAATGTAAATGAGTGCATTAAGTGGAATAGTGAATTTCTCAGCATTCAGGGAGAATAATTTAGATGCTATAGATTTCATCATTGTGGTCCTTTCATCACTCCAATATCATTACATTGTTGTACTTATTGAAGTTTTAGCTTCATTTTACAAATGTCATCTAAGCAAAATAGATAGCTAATGAGAACAATTAAAAAGATTTATTATAAAAAGCGTCAAACTTATAGCAATTTTTGTTTGTGAAAAGACATCAAAAACGACTCAATTAGTCTGAAAAACAGCTAATACTTGTTGGATTGAGCCCTCATAAATGTTATTCACTTGTCATGGAAGGCTTACTTAAGTGCCATGGTTTATGGGGTAAAAGGGGGTTGAAACATCCCAACCAAGTATTTTATACCCTGACTGGCTGCCATTTATCCAGTGCGCCTCACTATGAGTTCTTTTGGCCATTCGTGACCTGGCCTGAGCTTTGTCTATTAAAGCGTGCAATTCAAGTACCTCCTCCATCCCATCCCTACACGCAAGATCCACCCGAGTGGTTCATTGGCAGAGAGCAGGCTTGTACTTCTAATTGTGATTCATGGTGTCATCAACTACATCGCAATTTGCACACGATCACTATTCAGTAATACTCAGTAATACTCAGATGAGGATTTTGACTAAGAGTAAAATTTTAAAATATTTGACAGGCTCACTATCCCAACTAAATTAGAGAGCACCAGAGTCAGCGTTCTTTCAGTGCTGATCTAAGAGTCCTTCAGGCCCTCCAGCCTCTTTACTCAAAAGGTGTGTTTGTATGTGCGTGTGTGTGAGTGCGCAAATGTGTGTATGTGTGTGTATGGTGGGTGTGAGACAGGAGAGCTGTAGTTCATTGCAGGCCTCTCTTGGGCACTGCATTTCATCACTCCCCACTGAGGGTCTCAAGGGTGGCTCGGAAATGGAGCACAGAGTGTGAGGGCCACATGGGTGGAGAACACAGTGAGCGATGGAGACGTGGACAATGCAGCAGGCTTTTTTCACGGTGCCGTTCAAGGCTGTGTCCCAGCATTACATTAGTGCAACACAATGCTGCGGCAGATGCCAAGAAGAACAAGCCCAGCATAAACTAACATAAGGTTTTTCATTCATGTCGGGGCAGTCTTAGCCCATATTTCTTTAAATAGCATAATTAATGAAAAAACAATACTGAATTCATAATGAAAAACATTACTGAAAACTAGTGCTGTCAAGCGATTAAAATCTAATTAATTATTTAATCTCATTGATCGTATTTAATCGCACATACATACAGACTTACAAGAAGCAGATTTTAAAAAAAGATTTATTATTGAATACAAGCCTATAACTTGGTCATGGCATTTTTAATACTGACTGAACCAAACCTATGAATTAGGTT
>JBBMFX010000128.1:23943884-23963355 GCA_037832545.1 Rhabdalestes septentrionalis | reverse complement strand
CGCTTTCTGGCTGCTCACGCAGCAGTGGTCTGGGACTCGCTTCTCTTGCTGTGTACTCGAAACTTTGAACGAGAAGATGACACAATGTGTTAACTGTGTTAAAAATAGTAAGGTTATTTTTTTCTGTGATTAATTAATCTAATTAACGTGTTAAATTCCCAGCCCTACTGAAAACATTTGTTAATGTATTATAAAACAGCACCTACAACTAACAAGTAATGGAAGATTTAGCCTCAACAGTTATTTCAATTATAGTCATTTTTTAATGATTAATTCATGACACTCACTTCAAATTGCACTGAGCTGTTGAATGAACTTGCCAGTGTCGGATGCATTTCGACAGACTATAATAATGGACAAATGTTCAAACAATATTTCAGACTGCCGGCAACATACTTTTGTCCATTTTATTTGCATGTCATTGCTAAATTAGTCTCACAAATAAAATCAGTAAATTATATTGTCAGAAAAAGGGACCATGCTGTTGAGTGCAGTCCTGTGGTGCAAAGAATACAAATGATTCCTGAAAGCTACAAAATGGTCCTTAAGGTCCGACTACGTACCTTAAGTGATTTTTAAGATACATCCACAATCCAAGTAGAAAGAATCACATTTGTACATTTGACAACTTAACTATTTTACATTGGATAAAATTAAAAACATTGTGTTGAATCGGTGCAGCTTAAAATATAACTCCAACAATATACAGCACAATTATGTCCCCTTGAGGATACAAACCCTTAAAAGTACAGTATAGAACACCACACACATCTTAGTTGATCAAATCCATCACGCTAAAAGAAAACATTTTTGACATTTTAATTTGTCTCTGAACCATTCCTTTAGTACATTAATAAGATCACTCTTCAGTGCCAAGTTCTCATCTTGTTATTAAGCTGAAACCTTAGGGCCACTGATTATTTCACTTTTTGGGTTTTTGAACACATAAAAACCAAACACCATCAGAAACAAATCAAACAAACATCCATAATTTTTTATGAGAAAAAATAATTTATTTTAGATTTGCGTGTAGTAAAAATGAGCAATCGTATTTGCAAATGTAGTGGAATGTCAAAAACCAACATCAACATCGTTAAAAACTTTCTTTAGTGTTTACTCAATATTTAAAAACTAATAACTTGAGGAGGAGCAAGAAGAAAGAACACATTTCCGGGTGCAGTTGGGTGCAGTTACCACGCTTGTTGTTGCTTATAGGTTCTTGGTAATGTAATGAAAATTCTAAATGTGGTTCTGATAATGTCTATGTATACACTCGGAAAGGTTTATTATAGTTTTTTCCAGTTATAATACATCATTGCATTGCCTGTCCCATGCGGTGCAATAAGAGCTGCCTCAGTTTGTCTTCTGCTGTCTTTGGCGCCACTGATACTGTAAACACAACACATGCCTTAGTCTGGGTTTAACAAATGAAAAGTAAGTCACAATAAATTACTTTACAGTTTAAGTAATGAATTGCAACTGTTTTTATGTCTCATTTCTTGTCTTTTTCACATTGGATGCTTTTGGCTGAAAAACAAACCAGAAAAAAGTGCATCACACTTGGCCAGACATTTAATAGCTCTCCGGAGATTCAAAACAACATGTTTCTGTGAAAGCACAGGCACTTAGAGCACGAGTGCTGTGTCAATAGTTATTGCCTACTTGTCAGAAAGAGCACTAAGACAATGCAAATATTTTCATTGTTTTTAAACCATGACAACTTGTCTTGTCATTAGGAGGAATAGGAGTGTGACTGGCGTCTAAGCCACAGCAGGGACAGGAAGCAGAGGGAGGGCATGTGGCGTGACCTTTTGTTCTGAGAGGAGGACAAACCATGATGGACCACACCTTGACCTCTACCAAGTGTCTTTTTTTTTAACTGTGTGAGGAAAATCTACTGACTGTGTGCAGCTTTATTTCTCTGTTCTCTGTTGAAGTCAGAACACAAATAAACTCAAATTGTGTGTATGTACAAAATGTCTACAAATTGATCTTAAGTTATCCTGAACATTTAAGTAAATAAAGTTGCTAGAAATATGCTATTTCTGCTTACTTTCTGTAAACGTTATTATAAAATTAAGTTGATTAAACCTCAGTTATTTGAGTTAAATATTAATCAGCCCAAAAATCAGCAAAAGCAATCATGATGAGTACATATGAATTATTTTTTTTCTCCAATAACTTCTTGATGTTGCCAACATGCTTAAGATAATTTAAACATTATTTTGTAGTCTACATTATACCATTAAATATGGATTGTTTATGATGTTATTACAAACCTCAGATAATGAGCAAACATTATTAAAAAAGTTATATTGATCACTAGTACATATTATACAGAACATCACTGCTTCAGTGGGCTACCTCTTAGGCCTGTACACATAAATACATTGATAGGAAGATAATCTAGGTTATACGAATGTGATGTGTTATCATATTAACATGTAGAAAGCCAGGTCATATCTGTGTATGGTCATAAACAGAACATCTGCATACTGCAGGCAGACACACTTTGGGGCTTGTGGTCTTCTCTGGCCTTCAGAGTCAGCTATGGAAGGGACAGTCATTGCGTGAAAAGATAAAGTAAAAGCTAATGAACTGTGGAGGAAATCATTCATCTTGAGAGGCTATAAAAATGGATGGACAGGCACACTTGATGGAACAGGAAGGGAGAGGTGCTGGGGATGGAGACAGAGGGAGAAGTCAAGCATGAGTCTCTGAGACGAGGTCAGAACTAAAGGACACATCATGGCTGGTCAGCAGCAGGAGCCCATAAAAAAGATTAAGAACAATGAAAGGAACTACAGTATTAAAAAATCTCAATGACCCCTCCCAAACAGTGAAGAATGGAGTGATGAAGCAAACAGAGACTCTTGACCCAGGGGACCAGGACACACACTCAGCGTGGAGTGGACAAGGGGGCTAGCGAGATATTTTTGTAATCTAATGAATGTTTATGCAACGAGGAGAGTGATAAGACACAAAGGCATGGAGACACTAATAATTAACTTTGCCCTTTTTGCACAACCTTCGTGCCTTTAAGTACATAAACACACATATTTGCACCCCCACATTCAACTCAGGGCAGCGACATTTGCAGGGAAGGTTTATGACTGCCAGGATACATAATGAATATACCATGAAGGCTTGTCAGACATGCCACTGGGGTTACATGCAGTAAATTGGCTGCCCCAGACCTGTCAAATCTATGGAGACAGACATCTAGTTTAGATTGTATATACACACCAGCTGAAGCGAATCAGGCTGTCAGTCTGTTGTTTATATTGTCTTTGTTCAAGTTTTAGTAACTCATAGTGGAGTGCTTGGGCCTCGTCTTGCTTGCGGGGGTTAACGCTCCATATCCTCTTCCATTCAACGCATTGTTCCTTTTACCGCTGATTAATATCTTGTTTAAACAGCCACCAGACGCAACGCGCCATCAGCGTGTCCATAAATTCTCCAGAGCTGATCAACACAATGGCTGCATTCTTGAACACAGTTCTTCGTGTATCACAGCATCTCCCTACCTCTGGAGACCAGGAGATTCAAGGAATATAGGATCAAAACAAAGACATCATGTCAGGGAACCATGGCTCTGTTGATGTAAAATGAACCCAAAATAGATATAGTTAACAAGTTTTGGAATATGTTCAATGCTACAAGATTCTGTAATAGTCCCCTGTTGACTTGTGCAATGTTGCCCACACTGACAAAATAGGTCATTCAGTCAAGAAGTGTTGTGATGTGGTGGAGTGAGGATGAGGTCATTGGCAATGAAGCATGTTCTATAGCGGTCACCAAAAGTAATGAAATCCATCTCATGTGTGTCCTTCTGAGGTTAAATGACTTTTTGGCATTACCTAAAGCTGAACTTGCAGGGTGGATGACTCATTTCATCTTGTGTCAATCCAGTGTTTATTGGATTTTTTTCATGCTTGGAATTCTGGCAGTTTCATTTTAAGGCACAAGACTAGAACAGACCAGGGTTGTTTATCAAACTTTCTTTATACTTAAAGATTCAGCACAAATACATCAAATGAACATAAATTCATATAAATGTGTTGTTACCTTTGTGCTTAAATATTGTGCTTAAATGTTTTTTATTAGCTGCTAAATATATTTGCATGTAACAAAATGTTTATGAGATGCATTTTATCTTTGTTCTTTGATATTGCTTTCATTACTTTGGTTCATTTACATTTACATTTACGGCATTTAGCTGCTGCTCTTAACCAGAGCAATGTACAAGTAATCCACGTCTGTTTTCAAACCTGCAGAGCTGAACTCAAATCAACATCTGAGGTTAAGGCAAAAGTAAGGAAGGCATAGAGGTAAGAGTACTTAATTGATCTTAACCCTCTATGGCACGCATTTTTATTTTAAGAGGAAAATATATTTCACCCATGATTTTGGGAGCTTGGGGTTCCTAAATAATATATCAATCATAAAATGTGTCCCAGCCAAACCTAAGATTTTGGTTTGTTGCCTCAGGGCAACAAGATGCTGCAAGGGGTCAAAAATGCCTAGGTATTTTATAATATGTAATAACATACAATAAATACATTAGAGGTTTTACTGCAACAACAACTATTTCAACAAGTGTTATTTCAACAAACACTTGTTAAATTGTTTTATCAATCCATTGGGTAGAGATTAGCTGTGTGTGTTTGAGTTTATATATTTAAATATTTAAATATAAACACAAACATTTCCATATATATAAATGCATAAACCTTGGTGTTTTACTACCTTTGTAGCATAGTGTTGCCCTGAGGCAACAAATTAAAAGTGGCCTTGCTGCACAATTTTCTGGCTGAAAATATCTGAGATATTTATTTGAATTGTAATTTCTGAATAAGAGGTTCTAGAAGTTCTGGCTAGAGGTTCTGGCTAAAGGTAAAACAGTATAATTTCAATATCTCACCCAGGCCCAGCAGGTCGCCCTGAAGGATAGCAGACGTGATGCCAGTCATGACTACTTCAGGTCAAAAGCGTGGCCTTCTGCACGGAGTCTTAACTGGCTAATAATTATAAGAATAATATTTAGGAGGAGTTCATTCACAAAGCCTAATGTTGGGCTATGACCAAAGCAAGCCTTTCATTCACATTGAGTCACTCTTGGTTTCATACTGGGCTGGACTGTGTGTAGATTTGTATCTCAGGCTGCCCTGTGGACATTGTTTAGAGGTAGTTTATACAGGCCACTAAGTCTGATGCCAAGCTGGAACTATAGTGAACTCCATCACGTTCACACTCAGGCTCAAATGCAGAGGGGAAAACTGAATTGGTTTATCAACTTCCTTTGATTTGTCTGATGTTTACACTCTGGAAGACTAATGCTCCATGGAAACCACCCAGATATTCTTAATAAATGTAATTAATCTATAATTAAATTAACAAATATCCATTGTTCAAAAAGGAATAATTTATATGCATTACTGTTTGTTTCAGTGACTGTCTCTGTGCAAGAAGGAACCAAAGATAGAGTCACAGAAGCTAGAGAAATATTGTATGCAACCCTGCTCAAACTTCCAAGTTTGATGATGTTCTAAGTAACAAAATGAAACATTTTCTCCAGAGGGAAACAATAAACATATTTTGACCTGTGTAAAACTGTATACATATTGTTTCAATATAGATGTGCTGCTGTCTATGTTCTGACTGTTGTATGTATACTTTTTTCCAATAGGTTCTGCTCAACAAATACATTTATATTTAAGGTGGCTTGCCCTCATATGGGACTGAAAGTTCAAATTCACAAATTGTAAATATACTATTGTATCATTTTTAATTTGTTAGATTGGTTATCTTTTTTGGCCATAAGCAAAAAGAAGTATCTCTAAAAATAAATAAAAAAATAAATGGTAAACATTAATACATTGAATTCACAAACCAATCATCAACCATCCAGTGCCCACATGCAAGTTTATTATATTGTAGAACAGCTTCATGTCTCTTATATGAGAAGTTCAGTGAATGTTAGAAATAAGTGAAAATCAGAAGACCAGTGAAAGTTAGAATTCTGGAGTATTCTGAAGGAGTCTGTTTCTTGGTATAGAGAAATGTGTAACACATTTGTCTGTCTCAATCTACCATCTGATACAGGCTGTAGATTAGGATGAAAAATTCTTTAATAAGATGCACTTTAAAGGTGGAAAATCAAGGAAGGACATGATATTGAATCCTACGTGTCAAGCGGTGGCTTGATCAGTGAGGTAAAGCCAACATATATGATTACATCTCTGAAGCCTGCCTTTGGATCTGAACAGCATATTGAAAAAGCAGACAGCAATCTATCCCCACAGGAAATGACCAACTCTAACCATGGCTAAACACATGCGGTTTGCGGTTACACCTTTTCCCTGTAAACAATGGCACTTTGATCGCAGTGTGGGTCCTGCACAGAGGTATACATTGTATACTTCTTCCCCTTTGACTTTGCCACACAGCCAAGAGGGACGGGTCACTGAAGAGTTAAGGGCACTGAAGATGGGGAGGGTTGTTTGTCTCTCTTTCTTTTTCTCTGTCTCTCTCTCTCTCTCTCTCTCTCTGTATGTGTGTGTGTGTGTGTGTGTGTGTGTGTGTGTGTGTGTGTGTGTGTGTGTGTGTGGATCGGTATGAACTGAAATAAGGACTAACCATGCCATTTCACTGTCTTTGTTCTGTAAACCCTTCCCCAGTAGGACCCAGAGGACTGTTCCCCTCCATCAACGCTGAGGCTGGACAAGAACACCTTTATGGGGTCTCTGCCAAACTAGGATGTAGAAAGCCATCAAAAAGTAGTTCTTCTCAGTTACAGGGGAAAAAAAACTTTCTGTCTTTTGGCTCCAAGCACCTGACAGGAAAATACAATGGTTCCTGATGTCAAACCTCTGACAGCTATAAATGAGCTGCCAGGTAGCCCACCCTGAGTGCCCTGGAGGGTTTCACTGTGGATGTTCTGTCATTCCAAGAGGAGCGTTTCTTTTGTTTTGAGGACACGATGAGCGCCTCTGTGGCTGTGTACAGGAATATATACACAGAGGACCGTTTCAGGCAGACCTATGGTACAGAGGCGAAGCAGAGTGGGAAGGCTCGTCTGAGAGACACCCTCTGCAAACCATGCAGGTGCTCCCGGGACTCCTGCCTCCACCTGTTGAAGGAACGAGTGCCCATTTTCAGCTGGCTGCCAAAATACATACTCAGGAAATGGATTTTAGGAGATACTGTGGCAGGGTTAACTGTCGGTATACTGCACATTCCTCAGGGTAAGACAATTTTGCTTCGTATTTTACATTTTACATAAAAAATATTTTCATCCACCAAGAAGGGGCTGCGGTAATGTAGCTTAGCCTTCAGAACAACACAGTGATGACAATAACACTGCGGACACCCTTGTTTACATGCACTGAAGGGTTTCCTCTGTTGTTGTTTCTGAATTATTTCAACTGATAAAACTTTTTTTCAATTATATTCAAGTATATGAGTGAAGAACATACGTTTATCCTCAGTGTCATTTTAGTTCATTAAATTTGTGTTAAATAAATTTTTATTTCATTACAGAGGTTTAGTATTGTATTTTTGATCAAGAGTGCATTAAAATGAACCACAGATTTCTGCTTCTGTGCTTAAAGATATTTGGTGTACCGAGAAGATCGTTTTGTTTTCTTGAAAACGAAATTTACCTCTAGGTTTCATTGATTATGAAAACAACAGAATTTGTTAAAAAGAGTTTAGACTGTTCTCTCTGTCCTCTTCTCTGGTAATTGCTAACAAGTAAAACTTTAGCTGCTTACTCCTATTATGTCCTGACCTGAAGTTGTAGGAATTCTGACATAAGAAAATGAAGATATATATCTTCATTACCTTATGTATTGTTGGATTTTACTGTCCAGCTTAAATATTTTATACAGAAACTTTAACACAAATATGAGACACACTATTAAGCCAATCGTTCAATCGATCAAATGTGATGTCAATACAAATACGAATGGCAATTCTGTTATGTTTAAAATATTTTGCTGCTTAGTTTTATTACTTGAACAATCTACATTATGGTTAATTTTTCTTTAGTACTCTGAATATATATATATATTTTTTTCAGAAACCAAGTGTCCCTTCCTTTCCCTCTAATCACACCCCTAGAATGTATACAACTGAACGTTTGATATGGTTCAGGATGTTTTCTGTCCATAACATAATCACAATATATTCCAATCACAGTAATAACAGTGATATAATTTCTCCGTCTCAGGAATGGCTTTTGCTTTATTGACATCAGTGGCTCCAATTTATGGCCTTTACACATCGTTCTTCCCTGTTGTGCTCTACATGCTTTTTGGGACGGGGCGCCATGTCTCCACAGGTAACACTGGCTCCCTGCATTAGCAGGAGTTTAAAAGTCTGCTCATGTATTTTCAACTATGTTTAGACATTCTAACCACACTTTATTCATTTACCAGGGTTGATTGATTCGTTTTACCGTTTTTTAAGATTTTAATGAGTGTGGTGTCTTAAGACTGCTGTAATTCCCAACAGAGATTTCTGCCAATCCTATGTCCACCAGAATTTTACATTGTATAGTCATTTTTATATGTAAATATCAGTAGCTAGTAGTTTTCATATGATTAACATAAACTGCACTGTGTATTTGGAAATTATAGAAGTTTTAATAAGAGAGAGGTAAATGGGAATAGCCTCTTTTTTTTCAAAAGTCAGTAGATCTAAAATTCATTCATTCAGTGGGGTTTCTTGTATTTGTAATAATTAAATGTAATATTTTTTTGAGATGTGGGTTTTAGAAGCGTTCAACACAGGAATCTGGTTCCTTACACCAATGTTTCTCAAACCTTTCAACATTAAGACTCACATATCTATCACAGCATGTTGCCAAGTCCCACTTAGCCACATTAGATGGTATTAAATAACCAATTGTGGACCAATGGCCTGTCTCAATTTTACATTCGCGGCCCAATCAAAAGCCTTCCCCGGCCCAGTGGTTGAGAATTACACCATTACACCATTCCTGTGAAAAATTCAATAATAAGCTCAATAATTTTTGTATTTAACATCAAATCCAAAGGGACTTTGGTTACACTTTTATTATGTAATTATATAGACATTAGTGGAATTCCTCCTTAAAGTTAAAGTAAGAAGGGGTTAATGTTCAAAATGTGATTTTATGAGCACTGGGTAAGGCTCCAGCATCCCCTATGACTTTGGTTAGGATATGTGTCTCAGATAACAGATGCATGGATGCATGGGTGAGATGCATTACATTTTCAGTAGATATGTAAGATATGTAAAGAGCATGAGATTACAACTATTGTTTGGACCAGTTGATTCTGAAGCTGCACATTTTTTTCTGTATTTTGTTAATTTTGTATACTGTTAACTTTGTTAATCTGTGAAAGTACTGCACTTATTTAGCCAGTTATTTACTTCATTTTTGTTAAATATTTTACAGACATTAATCGTCTTGTGTTTAAGTGTACTTCTTCATTTCTGAACTTGCACAGGTACATTTGCTGTGGTGAGTCTAATGACTGGCTCAGTGGTCGAGCAGCTGGTGCCCACTCCTCCTGCTCTAAACTCCAGTAGCCCAGAGGCTGCAGAGCTGGAAGCCCAGAGGATTGGCGTGGCTTCGGCCATAGCATTCCTTTCAGGAGTGATGATGGTAAAGAAATATTGCACAGACAGTATGAAAACACAGGCTGAGCTTGACAGCGGGGGGCCCAGGACTGTGTGGTTACATAATAACGACTGTCTGTCTACTGTGTTTATGGCTTCCGTCCCCAGCTCTGCATGTTTGGCCTGCAGTTGGGCTTCCTCTCCACATACCTATCTGAGCCCATTGTGAAGGCCTTCACCAGTGCAGCCGCCTTTCATGTGACTATATCACAACTGCAGAACATGCTGGGATTACGGCTTCCTCGCTACACGGGTACCTTCTCTCTCTTCAAGGTTAGACGCCTCTATGTCTATGGATGTAAAAGCACAGAACATCACATTACATAGATGACATGAAGACTGCATTGGATAGCGCTGAATTAATCTAAAGGTTTTGAATGAAATATAATTCCATAAATTGAGAGCCGTGCCTATGATATATGTCTTCTCATTCGTGCATCACAGACGCTGGCCTCAGTGATGGAGAACCTGCCACACACTAACCTGGCTGAGCTGCTGATCTCGCTGCTCTGCCTGGCTGTACTCATTCCAATTAAAGAAGTGAACACACGTTTTCGACAGCGCCTGCGCACCCCCATTCCGGTGGAGATTCTTACAGTAGGCATTCACTGAGATCAACTTTGGAAGATACTTATAAACATAAGAATGGCAAAAATAGTTCTTTGGAGAAACGCCACTGACTAATGTCCTTTGGTTTTTGGTTCCCTAAAAATGATTCTTTAGATGGTTCTTTTATCCAGGGGTTCCCAGTCCAAATCTGGCGACCTTGCTCTTCTCTTCTTGTGTTTTCCCTAATCTCAGACCTGATCCAGTTCATTATTTTATAAGCTGAATCAGATGAATCAGGCACAGTCTATGTTGGGTAGCCAGAACTAGAATTAGGATCTGTTTTTTAAAAGAACCATATTTATGAACTAGATGTGGGGGTAATGAACACTCTTTGCAGGTTTAAAAACTTCTGTATAATGTAAGGAGCTTCCTTGGTGCAGTATGTCTAATTCAAGAACCATTTAAAAACCTTTATATTTAAGAATGTAGTTTCACAGGATGAAAAAATTGTAAACATCAGCATTCTGTTGTGACATTTGAGGTAATAGCCTTGTTCGTGTTCTTTCTGGCTGCAGGTGATAATTGCAACAGGAGTTGCTTACGCCTCTTCACTGGATTCCACATATGATGTACAGATAGTGGGTCACATTCCCGCGGGGTATCTATAATTTCAACATTGCTCTTGAACAGTTATATCATTTTTAACAATATTTTTATGTTAGTTTTATCTATCACACAAACAATAAATGATGGAAAATCAACAATGAGAATTAGTATTTTAGATGAAAACAATAATAAACAAACAGGGAATAAAGTAAATAAATAATAATCAATAACAGTACTAGCAATAATAATAGTAACAATAATTAATACTAATAAATACAGTACCTAATTATAGTTATACTCAGCAACATAACAACTTGAAACCAATTGAGCACCTTGAGAGTCAAGGAGTATAACTAATGGTTTCCTAGATTGTTTCAAACACTAAAGGTCAATCTCTCCATTGCAATTGCACATGCCATCTCATTAACCCATGACTGTACTGAAGGCACATCAATTTTTCGCCAAAGCAGAGCTATCATTCCCCTAGACTGTAGAAGTCCAACATCTCTTAAAAAATCCTGTTTTGAATTAACAAGAAAATATTTAGGATGTATACCTAGTATACATAGTTTCAGGATGCAAGGGACCTCCACTTCAACAATCTCAGATATAACTTGAACAATCCTTTTCCAATATTGTTTTATTTTAGGACAGCTCCGTGCACAGTGATACACAGGTCCCCTCTCCCCTAAAAATTTGGTGAAACTGTTAGGCATGTCATTGGACCACTGGTTGAGTTGGACTGGCATTATATAAGATCTCATTAGCCATTTGTATTGTAAGATCATCATTCTTGTACTGACTAATTTTTTTGGAGCCTTTAAGCATGCCATTTTCCACTCTGTCTCTTCAATAGTCTCTTGGGTATCTAATCGCCATGCATCTAACCTATCAGGAGTGGACTCCTTGTCATGATACCTTAAGGCTGTATAAAACAGAGAGAGATGCCCTCTCCCGTTTAGACGGAGACATTTGAGATTTTCAAATTAGGAAATTGGTGGCTCAGACATTATGTTCTGTTGTTTTGATAACATTAAATGTTTTAACTGCAAGTATTTAAAAAAATGTTTCTTGGAAATACAATTTGTCTGACATAATAAATTGAATGTCATCAATGTACCATCTATATAGAGACCTTCTATTTTATTCACCCCTTTAGTTACCCAAATTTTGAAGCCACCATCTGCTCTTCCAACCTTTAATAATGTGTAACCCCATATGGGAGAAAAGCAAGAAATGGGAGGAGTGTCTCTGCAAGTGTACTTTTGTACCAAATATCAAGAGTGTTTCTAAGGAAAGGGTTCCTTGTCATTTTTTTCAATGTTGTGGGTCATGTAGTGTATAAGTATAGTTTAAGTGACATGGATGGAGCTGACATCTCCCCTTTCGTGGAGATGGGAGTATGGGCCTTTCAGATTTGAATAATTCTGGATAAAATTCTCTAAAACTATTGTTAATTTCAGATGGGTCAGCCATCAAGCTTCCAGATTAGTTCAGTCTATTGGTGATTGACTTTTCAGATTGAATTTTTTTTTTCTCCAGGCCACTTTATCACTCGTTTTGTTTTGCAGATTCCCTCGGCCTCGGCTGCCTGCTTTGCAGACAGTCCCAGACATAGCCGGTGACACAGTTGCTATCACATTTGTAAGCTATGCTGTGTCTGTGTCACTAGCAATGATATATGCTGATAAGCATGGCTATTCTATTCACCCTAATCAGGTAAAGCTGTTCTCAAAACACTTATTAACGTAAATCATTGAGTAAAGTCAATAGAATGGGGTGTATAGTAATGTAAGATCAGTGGATTTAAAATGAATTGCAGGAATTCTTTATTTTATTACCTGTCCCCATGCCTTTATAAGAGCATCTGTCCTGCCATGTAAGGATTATACTAGTCCCTTTTGGTTTTTGTAGTTTTCTGTTTGAGAAACAGGATGCAGAGTTCAGCTGGAGCTTGTGTACGTCTGTTTTGGCATTTCATCTCTCAAAGTGTCCAGTGTTCCATTATGTCTTTTCAACCTGCTAGTTTAATCTTTATCTAGATGCATTGGAGCTATCATTAAAGAATAATTCTGTTAAAGATCTTATTTAAATTATTTTCCGCTTGTGAATTCACTCACCAAAGAAAAGTCAGGTGTGCAAAGCTCCTTCAATTTTTTTCTGACTGGTTAATGTGAAATGACTAAAAGTCCAATGTGTGACCATATGCTTTAGTGCAGAGTCATAAAAATCCTCAGGAGTCGGAGTGCAGATCTAGAATAAGCTTTTGTGTCAGCAATAGTCATGAATACAGAGAAATCCTAGTCATCTTTGTGAATATAAGCCCTGTTGTCTAAAAGGGCTGTCTGTAGTGGTTTTGCTCATTTTTAATAGCTCATATTTTGTCTTAAACTACATCAACATAATATATGCAACATAAACATTGAACTGAAAGTGGGTTGAGAGAAAATTATTTGTGAGAAAGTATATTTGTGGGCACTTTGGGTTCTGTTTCTGGGTTCTTAGGCATAAAAGTGACTTCTAACAGCATTAGCTTCAGAGTTCGTTTTTGGACACCAAACATGTCTTGGCTGATTGACTGTATTTAGGAAAAACAGATAATTATTCAAATTAAAAGGGGACCCAAAATGTAGTAGAGGAGAAATTATGTAACTGTCTAGTAATTCTCTGTGGACTGGATTATATTACAGTAATTTATTTGCAATGTGACTGGCTAAGAGATATTCTGTGGTTTCCAAAATTTCAATATCACTGCACTCCTCTTTTGGAACTGTTTATATTCATAGATTGTAAATAAATTGGTACATTTTTGTACTTCCATTTTTCTCAAAAACTAAACATATCGGTAATGACACTGTGATAAAATCACAAAAATAGGTACAATGATAGAGGTTTATAGGCTTCAGACTCGGGCCTATGACTGCAGATGTGTGTGCCAGTATTTCAGGCATTTCCACAAATTCTTGTTGCCTCATTATAAACCAAAACCAAGAAAACTGCTCAGTTTGCAATTTTTGTTGTTTATTGCAGGAGCTGCTGGCCCATGGGATTTCCAACACAGTGTCTTCTCTCTTTACATGCTTTCCCAGTTCTGCTACATTGGCTACCACTAATATTCTGGAGAGTGCTGGTGGATACACACAGGTACCTTATAAGACTTAATTCACTGCAATTATATCATAATTACGTGATTCTTGAAGTTCCTATTTTTTTCCATCACAGTTTTCATCTCTAAAAGGATTCATTTTCTCAGTGAGAGGGATAAATATTTTGTTGTCTGAAATGCCATGTCCATATCAGTCTTATATGGTAGGGGCCCAGGGGCGTCGGAAGCATTTTTTATGTGAGGGGGACGCGTGGGGCGGGGTTTGTGCATGGGGGTGGAGTTTGTGAGTTGGGGGCGGGGTTTGTATGGCGGCAGAGTTGCTGTGTGTGTGCAAATCTCGTCCTTTTACGAGGTGGGAGGTGTTTGGAAACCCTGTTAAATCTTAAATCTTTCATAAAATAATCCACTCCACTTAATCGATAGAAGAACCCACACCAGCTCGGGTTTTCCTCCAACTCAGCACATGCAAGTGAAGTGACTCGTTAGTGCACAGACAGTCTGCTCGTATTTCCAGCGATGTGTGTCCTTCTATCAGTTTAGTGGAGTGGATTCGTTCACCAAAGATTCAAGATTCAACAGCACTTGTGAACTATTTATTTAGGTTTAATGTGGGGGGTCCAAACGAATAATTAGGAAATGTGAAGGTTGGTTGAATGGCGACGACGCCTATTCAGTAACCCAAACAGCACTGAAGAGCCCTGTCTTAACTGGTTTTATTTTCCTGGGGGAGCCCATTAAAGAAGGCCATTTCCTCTTTTCTTATTACTGTACCTATTATTACCATCCACATTGGAGATGTATGAAAGTCACAAACTTGGGTGGCAGTCACCCTTGTGACAAATGATGCACTTTACAAGACAATACTAATAGATCACAAATTACATTTAAACTATTGTTTTTTTAACCTGCTAGCTTTCTGGCCTGTTCACAAGTCTGGTGGTGCTGGTGGTGCTACTTCTGATTGGTCCACTATTCTACTTCTTACCCAAGGTGAGGGTGTGCACAGAACAGACATTATACAAATAAGTGTGAGTGCTAGTGCAGATATACTGATTTTGTCCTTCCCTTTGTGTAGGCTGTGCTTGCATGTATAAATGTGACAAGCTTAAGGCAAATGTTCCTCCAGTTCCAGGACCTCCCAGATCTGTGGAGGGTTAGCAGGATTGACTTTGTAAGTATTGCACCAACAGTATGCAGTCCTAAGTGTAATATTCTAGCTTTGGATATGAATGAACACTCATAGTATTATGGAAATGTCTGGCCCTTGGCCAAACTGCATGTTTTGTTGATTTTTAAATTGAAAATGATGAATTAAAACCCTAAGCAATGATTTCAGTTTGCTTGACAAATTTTAACAAACAAACAACACATTTAGGACATTTTTTGTATATATATATATATATATCTTGTTTTGTAGATGTAGGCATTGACAAAAAGAGTAATAAATTAGCTCATTGAGGACTCATTAACATATTTTCAATCAACAAAACATGTAATATCACTACAACTGTTCAGTTTTCTGTGTACGACTGTATGTGATGTGTGAAATCTTGACATGACGTGTGTACAGATGGTGTGGTTGGTGACCTGGCTTTCGGTGGTGGTCCTAAATGTAGATTTGGGTCTGGCCATTGGAGTGGTTTTCTCCATGATGACGGTCATTTGCCGAACACAGAGGTAGTATGGTTCATAACTGTTGTTTAGGAATGTCTGCAGTATTGCTATTTCTTAAAAAATACCTGTTGGTCACTGGGCAACTCAGGCTTTACTATTCACAAATTAGTTTGTATTCCTCTAGACATCAGAGGATGATAGAACAAGCTCTCCAACTGGAGCAGCCCCATTGAAAGCAAATATCGAGCACATACAGTAATATAATTGCCCGTGTAAATAGAGACTGAAACTGCCTAATTAGATTTGTGCATTTATCAGCTTCAATAATCATGTTTACTATATCCTCTAATTATGCTTTCCAAAGCTCTGGGGCAGTATGGAAAACAAAAGTGAACTGTGAAGTATCCCTTACAAAACCCCTTGTTTCCAAAACAAAATCTCTCTTCAGGATGTATCAATTTCCCATAAGGTTCCTCATAAGGAGAGGGTAAATAAAGGTGAGACATAAACCTTTAGCAAACTCTTTTTCTGCAGGGCTGGCTGCTCAGTACTTGGCAGGGCATCCAACACGGAGATCTACAGGCCCATTGACAACCATAATAAGGTGGTATTACATAAAAACACTAGTGATCATTATGTTCCTTTAAGACTTTCATTACAAATACACAAAATATGTTGTTTGCTAAATGGATTTTATGAATTAATAAACATTTTGGGAATCATATTCCTTGTCTTAATAGGACAATATTTATGTAATATGTTCAACTTACTGCAATATCAGTGTTGACAAGCATATTGTTTTTGCTGAAAACAATGTAGTCATAAACCATATCACATAAAGGGTTTGAAAGTGTGTTTTATTTTATTGTGTGGTATTTCACAGTAGAATGAAGCAGTATAAATTAAATATGTTCTAAAATTGTGGTTATTGGCCGTGTTATATTTTGACTAAATAATGCACTACCCTTTTGTCCTCTAGTGTTATGAAGTCCCAGGAGTGAAGATTCTGACCTACAATGGGCCTATCTACTATGGAAACCGTAGTTTCTTTAAGGCAGATATGAACCAGCTGCTGGGCCTCACTCCTGAACGAATCCGGAGCCGTGAGAAAGCCAGAAAAACCCTGGAAAAAAGAGAGCAAGAAGCCATCAGCACTGTGGTCAGATGTGAATCAGTGTACTCATTTAAATTACTGTACACACAATTACACACAAACCTCTCTCACTTTATACTTTTGATTCTCAGGAAAGGGGAGTAGCAAATACATCATTTTCCTCTGAGAATGAGTTTTTCAAATCAGGTGACTACTACATGTGAGGAATATCTTTTTTTTACTTAATCTTGAAAATGTAAAAATCAATTAAGTGACATTTGTCGTTGTCACTCCAGAAATGGCAGAGAATGAAGTCCAGGCAGTACTAATTGATTGCTGTAGTGTTGTTTTTGTGGATATTGCCGGAGCCAAGCTATTTATACAGGTAAACTGAGTCATCTTAACTGGTTTTGATGATTGCCGTTGCCCTTTGTCAACTGCTGAACATAAATATTGCCTGTTATAGATGTGTATAGAATGTCAGAAGATGGGAGTGCGGATATACTTGGCAAACTGCAATGGTAAGTTTTTATTGTGAACGTGTTTCAAACAGGAGTCTTCATTTCGTCTGTTTAGAATGCAGACATGTGTAATAATAATTCCTTAATTTATAAATAAAGAGATGTTTTTTTACAGAGAGTGTTCTGAAGATTCTCACATCAAGCGGCCTGATGAACTACATGAATCCACAACACATCTTTGTCACAGTTCATGATGCTGTTGTCTACATTCAGCAGCAGAAGGTATAGAGACCTGATTGTTCTGCATTTTTTCTTTACAGTTTTTCCTATACTGAGCAAAACTGAGTGATCCTACCAGATATTAAACGATGCATTAGTGCTTTTCAAGGTTACGACAAATTTCCATGGACAATAGAAGCCTTTGAGCTGCTACAGAGTGACTGAAATGTATGAATTTATAACATCTGGTACACCCTACAAATACAGGACTTAGGACAAGAGGGACACGAGACCAAAATTCTTAGGAAGTTTGGTCCACTTTTCCAACATGAAGCATTAACTGAAAAAAATGTCCAATGGTTATTTTAATTTCTAAGTACAGGGAATACATTGTCCACGGTCATTGAACATATTTTACAGATGCAGCAGAGAGCTATTAGGTTGGAAAATGCAATAATACATTTATCTCTGCAGGAAGTAGGGACATTTACTATGGTGTGTGTAATAGAACTGGAGTGTATTTTAAAGTGGATTTATAGCAACAAACATTGTTTCCCTTTTTTGGTCCACAGGAGAAGCCTTCAGAAAACACAATGATTTGGGTGTGAATGGCTAAATCTTCACTTAATAGAAAGGAAACCAGACTTCTTGGAAACAGTCTGACACAACATCCAAAGCAATTTAGGTTTGGAAAGTCTTCAGAAGGCCACTATCATTTCAGATACTTGCACCCTATAAATGAGGTGTATCGAGTACACCGCTGCACGTCAAACTTATTCTGTATCTTTATAGCTGGTTGGTTTACAATCCAGTGCTTAACCGAGAGCCATGCATTCTTGTTCATGGAACATTGTGAAAATATGTATTCAGTGCTGATAAGTCACTTTGATCATTGTGGGAGCCATTGAAGTTAATGTTTGCACTACTGCACCAAGTCTGTGTGAAGCACACACACACACACACACACACAATTTCATTTAACAACAGCTACCCAGCTTTACTGTTTTCATATTTAGGCTTATTAATTCTGTTGTCTTTTTATTATTTGAATGCTGGAAAATCATGAGCACTCCTTAGAAGTATTTATTTATTTCAGTTTCCTAATATTATTTGTAATAGATTATAAATGGTTATAATCAAGAAAGAGGCACTGAATGTCACACTCTACTTTGATGAAAAGATGGTCTTCAAAGCCAATATTCTTTTTTTTACAACTGGAAGGACTACAAAAACAATATTCATTATTTACTATTAGTATAGTTAAATAACACCTGGTCACAAAAGTGGTAATCAGAAACAGTGTCTTAATAATTAATATTTTAAAATTCAGTTTTTTCTTGGTGTAAATAAGAGAGATCATGTTTTGAAATGCAATATTTTGCAATAAACTTTTTGTCCCACCTTTTAAAATGCTTTTGTTCATCTACAGCCAACGTGTTAAATCTGCAGTCTTTGATATGTATATCAAATTGTAAAAATATTTTCCATCAGACAGATCTTACTGCAGGTTTTCTATATTAGTATAACATAGTGCGCAGTGGTGTTTCACACGACCCATATCACGGAAAACAAAGCAAGGAATTACTTTTTTAACTTTTTTGATGAATTTGATGAATATGAACATGCTAATTGCCCAAAAACATCATTTGCTATCCAGAACATCCAGCCATCTACACTCGCAATACACTTTATTAGAAATACCTTCCTTTTTATCAACGTTTGTCAATTTCATCAGTGCAACTGGCCATTTGGGTGCATTTTGTAGTTTACAATTACAGATTCTAATCCCTCTGTCTCAAGTCATCATATCTTAGCCTCCTTTAATATTTTTATCCATGATCAGGACCACCCATGAGCAGGTATTATTTGGGCGGTGGGTCATTTTCTGCTTATTTGTTACACTTACATTGCAGTAGTATATCTGTGTACATGTACTGTATGTTATGAGGGCATTTGTGTGACGCTCTTATGCAGAGCATGTTAAGTGTCTTGCCCAACAGGGGGGTCCCGGTCCACAAGGGGGCCTCAGGGAGCTCTGTGGGTGGTCGCGTCATATATATGTATTTTTTTAGCAGTGGGCAATCAGGAGAACGATCATGTTGCCTTAGTTAATTTTATCCCCTGGCTGACCAAAAAATTGACAAATTTGTAATT
>JBBMFX010000128.1:23919987-23943784 GCA_037832545.1 Rhabdalestes septentrionalis | reverse complement strand
GTTTGTTAAATCCTGATATATATATAGTTATCTGCATGGAAGCTAGTTATTTCGATTTTTGTTTATTTTTATAGATATGCCAGTAAAATATGAGGCTCGCTGTATAAATTAGAGTTTAGACCGAGCCCAAAAAATGATACCCGACCCTACCCGAGCCCGTGCACCTTGTGCCCAAGGCCAGCCCGGCCCGACACATTAATTGTAATTGTCAGCCCAAGCCCGATTTAAACCTGCCAATTTTTTAATACATGGGCCGTTATAACACATGTTCTCAACTGTGGGTGCATTCCTAAACTGACACTCCGAGTGCTCCGAGCACACTCTGGTCCTGTTTGAAACTGTTTGTAATTTCAGAGTGTGGATGGAATTGTCGTTCCTGTATTCACTTTCGAAGTGTTCAGATGAAGGGAGAAAGCTAAAATATTCATATTTAGAATTTTGGCATAGCTCCCCAAACAAATAGGCTAATTAAGTAATGATAATAAAAAAAAATGCTTGAACCCGGCCCGAGGACAGTGGCAGGTTGGGTTGGGTCGGGCCGGGCAGAGAATCTAAACTCTACTATAAATATACAGCTAAATGAATATTGAAAACAAATGGTGTATAAATTCCTGTTTCTCTTCACTGTACCTTTTAATCATTTATTTACTTAGTGTGGGAGGTTTGGGTGTGGTGTGGTGTTGAACTGTGTCCATGCTGTGAGCTACTCTGGCTTGAAGGCTTAATGAGACCTTTCCTAAAAGTGGACCAAAGACAGACAGCCTGTTATATTTTCAATTCTGCATTATCAAGCAAGCTTGTACTGTAAGTAAGTGCTTTTTCAAAGTAATCTGCATGTTTTCACATCTTAAACACTTTTAAAATGAAATAAATTGATGATGAAGGGACTGAAATGGACACTGTGAGGACAGCTTGCTGGCGTCCCTCTAAAGATTTTTTAATACATGCACAATAAAGCTTGTAAAGCTTTTTAAGGCACGTGGTGCAGGTGCAATAATAATGAACTCTTATCTAATCAAATTTGCCAGTGACCAGAAGGTGCATCATATCTGTGGTGTTCTCAGGTTTGTTTTTCCATGTTTCTCCAGTTGATTACTTCTGTACGAAAGATCATAATTGTTCTTGTTCTTCTGTTGGTTCTTTTCATTCAAAACCATTTATTAGTTTCTTTTTTAATAAAAATAATGGACCAGTGGAAGTAATATTTGTGGTAAAGAACTTTAGGCCTACAGTGCTGATGCAGTTTAGTGTGGATCTCTATGAATTGATTTTTTAGTAAATGAAACACCACAGTTTCCCATTGATGTAAAAAACTAGATTAAAGTTACTACTTTTTTATTACTATTGCCGGATGTATTTTACACACACACTAAATATTGCACAGTGACCTTATCAAAAGTGTATAATTGTTTTTAAATTACTAAACAGATATATTTATTTGTCTATAATATTTTTATCCATATGTCTTACTGGTCACAGCACTTTGTATACGCTATAGGAACAAAAATATTGGGAGTTCAATGACATTGCATTCAAATACATAGATTTAAACATGGAGTATTGAGGTATGTTCTAGTAGGTATTTGTGCATTTATGAGGTCGGGCACTCATGATTGTTCCAGTTCCTCCCAAAGGTGCTGGATGGGTTTTAGGTCAAGACTCTGTGTGGGACAGTCAGGCTCTTCCACACCAAACACTTCCAGCCACGTCTTAATGGAACTTGCTTTGTGCTTTGGGACACAGTCACGCTGGAATAGAAAAGGTTCTTCCCCACACAGGGTCCACAAAGTTTTAAATGTGACAGTTTCTTTGGAGATCTTCATTGTTGTCAGTCATTTGGCATTTTTATACAAATACTGTGAAATCTTCTATTCTACAGGCTTGCTCTTTATGTAAACACTGATATCTGTTCTTCAAGGCACCTTTTCTGTCTCATAGCTCTTCACTGTGGTGGCCAGGGTGACGGGGGAAGTGCCATGAAGGTGCCGAATTCCAGACCAGCCTTCTACCTGGGTTTCCTGGTGGGCTCCTGCACACTCTACTTCTTCCTTAGGCAGGTGTCGTTTGAGCACAGCTTCAGACTGTGGCGTAGTGAACAGCAGGAGGACACTGTGCTGACAATTGACGACCACAACTGGAAGGTTGAAGGATCTGCGCTCATTAACCTGGAGCACCCTCGGCATACAGGTGCATCAATGCTGCCCTCTAGTGAACCATGCATGCATTTCTTTTTTTTCAGCTTCCTTATTTATCTTTTAGGTCAAGTACTCTGGAATTACTTCAGATATGCATAGCTTGTTGTTTAGTTCTGTTTTATATTTTGGTCTTTCAAAAAACATTTGATTTGAAGGTGTAATTGAATGCCAATATCTTTATTTAGTGCACCCAATATCTGCATCTGTGGCTATGTGTATGTATAAATACTAAACCAGGTGGCTGTTTTAGACAAAAGTATATACAAATAAATTATAATCAACAACAACAGTAGTCAGTAAAAATTGTATCAGTAAATGTCATCAGTAAGAAACTATATGTAATTTGCATATATGCAGTATATTGCTTTTATGATTATATATATTTGTGGGGAGCTGGGTTGGGTAGTGTTTAGTTAAGGCTATGGGTACAAACTAGTGATGCATAAGCTGCTGAATGGTGGAATGATACTTCCTTTTGTTAATTTCATCTGACCTGGAATCCATGTGGATCCATGAGCTAGTCAGCTCAGCCAGTGTTTTTAGTGAGCTGCAGATCAGGCAATATCAAAGAAAGCAGATTGAAAAGGACTATTTGTATATAGCTATGTGTACACATGAGCAAGCAGCATTTGCAAGACTTATGTGACATGGAGTGGCTCTAGAACAAGCTAGCACACAGCCAATTGTTTTCTAGCAGTCAAAAAATGAGACTTTTCTAATAATGACATATAAACCATATACCATTGCATCTGTAATTATATACACTGATCAACCATGGCATTCAGGCCACTGGCATGAGAAGTGAATAGCACTTATCTCATTACTCTGCTCCCTAACAAAGCATAGGATAAACAAACAACCCAGCTGTTCTTGAATTTGATGTGTTAGAAGCAGGAGAAACAGTTCAGCGTCTGTACCCAAGTGTTTTGGGCCAAATTGTGAAGAATAGATGACTGGGGCAGAGCATCAAAAAATGGGCCCTCAGATGCACATGAGGAGTGAATGTTAGCCTGCAGTGACCGGTCACAGTGCCATGTTGACCTCTTTCTACCGCTACATACAATATTAGGGTTTTTAAAGTTATTATTATTATAACAGTTTTTAGAACACAAGGCTTAAATCAATGCAATTGTTTCTTTTAGCCTCATTTACACAGCAAGATAATAGCTAGAGGAGGCCTGCTTTGCATGATTAATTACTAGCTTTGCATTGTTTTTGCTGCACTGCCATTCTAAATATATATATATATATTTTCCTGTAGAAGAGGACAGCCGTGTTGCAGATAAGCTCTATAAAAAGGTGCGCATCCTGTGCTGGGTTATGACTGGGCCCAGCAACCTTCAGTCAAAGGCCCGTCACGTGAAAGCAACTTGGAGTCGTCACTGTAACACTGTGCTGTTCATGAGCTCTGTGGAGGACCGCAGCTTTCCCGCTGTAGGTCTCGGTACAGGCGAAGGCCGTGACCAACTTTACTGGAAGACCATCCGTGCCTTCCACTACGCTCTGAAGAACCATGGCGAAGACACAGACTGGTTCCTTAAAGCCGACGATGACACCTTTGTGGTGGTGGACAACCTGCGCTGGGTCCTTTCCAACTACTCCTCTGAGGAGCCGATCTACTTTGGCAAGCGCTTCAAGCCCTATGCCAAGCAGGGCTACATGAGTGGGGGTGCAGGATACGTGCTCAGTAAAGAGGCGCTGCGGAGGTTCGTGGAAGGGTTTACCACCAAAGTGTGCACTCACACTACCTCAGTGGAGGACTTGGCCATGGGCCAGTGCTTGGAGAAGATGGGTGTGCTGGCTGGAGATTCCAGAGACACGCTGCAGCGTGAAACATTTCATCCATTTATTCCTGAGCATCATCTTACTGGAAAGTTCTCCAAGAGCTTCTGGTACTGGAACTACTGCTACTATCCTATCGTAGAGGTGAGGCTCGGGGTGGGGCATATTCATGTGTATTCAAGCTAATGCTAATCTGCTCCTTGTTACTGGTTCTGTTGTAATGTGGCAGTGTGACACTACTGGTCGCACAAGCTCTTTAGGTTTGATCCGACTATTTTGTATCACGCATTCATTGCCACTTATTCTAGAATGTATTGTGAGATTATTTATCACAGTGTAGGTAATTCATGTTGCCCACCCTGTTTTTTTTTTTAAGGCGTGTTCCACACTAATAAAAGTGTCAGTCATCAGATGTTTAAAAAAACTCAATATCCTTGCAGTATAAGTTATTGCTTTATACTCAAGGGAAATAAGCTCAGATACCATTGCCCTAGGCAGTCATCAATGGCATGTCTATGAATGTTTTACATTGCTTGTCCCCCAACTGCCAAATGAGGGCTGGATAGAAGTGCACACATGTTCCATGGTTATTCCCCCACTGACACTCAGACAGATTATTTGGGAGGAGTAAAACGTCTGTATCATTTTGGAGGTGATTCATGGGGTGAGTGAGTAACTACTCTTGAGGAATGTGCTGTCATTTTTCTGGTAAAGCTTTACCCTCACCATGATGAATGAAATACCTCATTGTCCTGACATGGTAGTTTTGGAATGAAGAGAAAAGGAATTACATACAGAAACACTGTGTGTTGACAAATTACAAAGTCCAAACAGCTCTTGTTCCCTTTCCTGTGGTTAGGGGGCTCTGTTTTCTGATAAAGCGATTATCATCAGTGCTTTTGAGTCTTGTCACCTGTTTTCACTTCTTAAAAGTTGTAAACAAAAGAAGTGTAAGCTGTGATTAGTAGCTTTCATATTTTCAAATCTACTATGTCTTCCACTGGAGTACTCCCAGCAGTAAGAGACAGGATCTGTCTTTGCTTTCATTTCTGACCAAACTTGAAATGGCTGTTTGGCCAATAATGAGATTTGATACAATTTTATGTGTAATTATATTTCTTAATTTTATTTCCAGAGCTAAAACTTGCTGTTAATGTTTTCTGGATTTTGTATTTTACCTTATTGGACCATTCATCATGAACTTTTTACACTAGGTGGACTGCAGCTGGCGTTTTCAATTTATTTGCAACAAAGTGAAGATGCAGCATATGGTTTGAACATTTGACTGCAAACAAACACGAACATCTGCATACTTATAAGGGAGGTGTTGGTAAAGTAGCCAATTGTTGTGAAATTTAATTGAGAATATGATACGTCAGTAAAGTGAAACGTCAGTAAAGTGTGACAGGAAAACACACTGATGGTTTTGAACCCTGCATAGCAAACAAACAAAAAACAAACAAACAAATGGATCTTTGACAGATGCAACACTTACTTTTTAGTTGCAACTCTGAAAGTCAGATAATCTTATTTTGAATGAGAAAACCCAATTAATTGGATGATGGTTATGTGTTTATGTAATGCAACACTGATCATATACACTGTTCAGCATTGATGTCTTACTCTCCTCCTCCTCTTACACAGGGTCCCCAGTGCTGCTCTGATCTCGCGGTGTCCTTCCATTATGTGGACGCTGAGCTTATGTACACTCTGGAGTACTACACATACCATCTGAGACCTTATGGCTACCAGCACCGCTACCTGCCTCCGGAGCCTCCCATCCTTACCACTGCAGCCCAGACTGAGAAGACAGTGATGGCCACTGTGAAAATGTCTCAACCAGTAGCACAGGAACCAGACACATCCAACACCCAGGTTGTGCCTGAGTTACAGGGACATAAAGAAACACACACCGTAGCAAAGCCAACCCCAGAGAGGAAGCCAACAGAAAACAACACTGCTCCAAATCAGGAGAGTCAAAGGTAGCCTTGAAGAGTCTAATTTGATAGTGCTGTACATGGGTGACAGGAAATGGATGCATGGACAATATTGAAAACAGCACTGGCTGAAGGACGTTCGCAATCTAGTAGCATTGTCGTAATACCCCTTGTCTCTCTAACAATGAGTTTATATTACATTCTTCCTGAAGTCCATTCACCACCTATTTTACATTCCTTAACCTGGTGGTCCAAGGAGAGCAAAGCTGCTCATGAAATACTGTGTAATGGTGATGCTCACTGTAGCTGAATATGCTGCTTTCCCTTACACACGATAGACAAAAAAAGCCAGATTTTATTTTTGTACCGAGGAACCACAAATAGAGGGAACTGGCAATACATTCTGTGAACAAAATGTTTTCTAAGTAAAAAAAATCTCACTGACCAGCAAAATCCTGTGGCTGTTTTATAAGAAACACTTTCTTTATGGGCTAAACTTTGCAGGGCTACATTTACAGTCATAACAGCATTGTTATTCCTTGCTTAGAATGGTTCACCCCTCAGATACCATTATCATCCTGTTCAAAGATGAATGGATCGATTAAACTTAAACCTCCAAACATGCACCAGCACGGAAGGCATACAAGATAAAACTGTGAGTCAGTGATTTGCTTTCCTGTTTTGTACACCCATGTATAGTAAGAAATGCATTTCCTTCACTTACTTTATAATTGAAATTGGTTGTCAAAAATTTTCATGTTTTTTTTTTTTATTTTATTTATTACAATATACTTGATTAAAGACCAGATTGTCTTGGGTCAGTATATGGCATTATATTAGGGAACTGAATCTGCATCCCTTAAGTGCTGTTGGTGGCAGGGTGTTTTCAGTTCTTGTACTGTTTATTTATCTGAAAAATGATCAAATAAATTGCATTGAAAATTGATGGATTGTAATTGGCAGAAAAAATGATTATTCTCCGTATTCTTGCCCTGCTGTAAAAAAAGGAGAGTAGGCTCCAGGTTTATTGACACCGCTGTAGAAACCAGATGTATGCTCCCTTGAGTCTTTTACCTTTCCTTCGTACCTGCTCTCACAAATATAGTATTTACAGTATGGATTGTAATGGCTGTTCTATATTCTGGACCTTGAATGTTCATGCGGACAGCTTGAATAGATGGTATTTACATGAAGGAAATGGAAGAAATACAGGTTTAGAGTGCTTTTGAACTGGTGCAGCAAATTTAGAATGAAAGGACCCTTGCCAGTAGCCAGCAACAGGATACACAGTGATGATTTGCTTAGTGGCCCAGACAAAAGCTGTAGCAATGGAATGATGACAATCAAAGGTCAAATATTTTTATTTACAAAAATCATGTTTTTTATGTTTTACATTAGAAAGCAAAAGTAACTGGTAAATAAATATACTCAAGTTCAGAGGGAATCTCAAGAGATCTATGTCTACTGGTATATACAATCTCATTTGTAGATGCAGGTAACAAATCATAATAAAAAATCAAATTTCATTTGAATATTTCAGTTAAATGGGTTCTCCTCTTTTTTGTGCACCAATTTGTGGCATGAGGAGAAGTTGCTGTGGGAACAAAACAGATGGTCCAAGGAGCGTGAAGTAATGGATCTGCCTACAACCCACGACGGAATCTGAAAGAGAGCATTCTCATCAGTCTCCTCATTGAAGAGCGCAGATCACCCAAGATGAGCATGTGCTATTCCTATAAATGTGTCCATGTACGTCACATCACAATCTGTTTTTCTACTCTGGTCATTATGGAGCACCCCCACTTTTGCTAAAATGTGATTCCACCCCCCCCACTTTTGTCAGATTATATTGTATTACATTGATTAAATTGTATTCATAACTTGGCATCCCTATCTCAGAACCCCCCCGCCCCCCCTTTTTTTGAAAGCTTGATTCGCCCCTGGTTGGATCTGATGAGTTGGTGTACTTTAAAACACTAAAATAGCCAGAGCAGGGCACGGGTTTCTCCAGAACCAGGAATGGAAAACATTGCCATGCCTCCAAAAACTCTTATTTGCACAGTAGTATTTTAAGGTTTGGGATGAAAGTGAAAGATTCCAGTTGCACAAACCTGAGCCTGCACTTGTTAAAGAACAAGCCTCTGGTCTCTGGCTGCTCTCTCCTCCACGGACGGACGGTGTCTGTCAATGTAAACACAGTACATCTGAGTGGAACTGACACTGCGTTGTTGAGGGTGTACAAAGTGCTGTCTACAGTAACCTTAAAATAACTCCTGACACGTGTCCACACAGACATGCTCCCTGCCAGACATTAGATCATTCTGATTGATCGTTCCAGGAGTCCATTTTGGTCAAATGGGATTTTATCAGCTGACAAATGCAGAGCTCAATAAAAAGGAAATGCATTTAGCTCTGTACTGTAAAAAGTTACCGTAAAAACTCAAGTAGCATTGTGAATGATAGCTGTTTAAAGCAGGTGTGTTGGGGATGTAAGGTATTTCCTCAAGCCCATTTTCACCTGCTCAAATGTTTCTCTGATTTTAACACTGTTCTGGATTGATTTTCCCATTGCCCACCATTAAGAATGTAAGATGCCTCATTAAAATAAGTTGCTGTCATTTTAAATGTTCAGTTATGTACTCTGACTTTCAACATATTTATATTTAAGAGGAATTAATTAAGTTTATTCAACTACAACCCTCACCAGCATCGCTGTTCCGCCGACCCATGAGCCCCACGAAGATGTCATGCATTTCTCCTGCAAGGGTACACACACACACACACACACACACACTGTTGGGGCATTGCAAAGAGGAATATGCAGAGATTAAATGAGAAAAGTGGGAGTGTGCTTACTTTTGCGTGGAGACGGCAGTTCGTCCTCGTCTGAGAGGGAATAATAGCAGAAGCGCGGTGAGACATCGGAGGAGTGGAAACAGTGTAGCTAATAAAAAGAAAACTAACTCACCTGCGCTCCTCCGCCCCATCAACCCCACAAAACTGTCGTAGTCGATGTCATTATACCGCTTGAGAAAGTTACGCGTCGAGAGACGAAAACTGGGATCCTCCTGTGCAGGGAAAAGCGTCCAAAAACTGGGATTAATGACACGATATTTCAACCTTACGACAAAAACACTTGAAGAAAAACCACGCTGGAAAAACGTGACAAATTTTAAGCATGCAGGGGGGTTTCAGATTTACATGTCGTGTGATTATTACTTTCGGGAATTTTTTTTTCTGTGTTGGCCTTAAGTTACTTAGAGGGGAGTGTTTTGTTTTCAGGTCGGCTAAAACAATTAATGAATAGATGAATGAAGAGATAGCCTACGTAAATAAATGAATACTCACGTCTGAAACGGCTCCGTGCGTCTGTTCTTCTCCTTCCTGACAGCTTGACTGACCGAATCGAGCCTCCAGAACAAGAACCAAGACCGCGAAAAGTAAAGCTCGATACATCCTCTCAGGTGGTCTGGGGTGGAGTGGTGAGGGGAGTGGTTGGTGGGGGGTAACGGGGGACAAGCTGTAAGTAAACTGCAGGAAAGCATGGATGGAGGACAGACACTGAATCGCTCCTCATAAAAACCCGGTCTAAACTTAACATCCACCAAAGAGCCATGCGTAGTGCATGATGGAAACAAACGATAACCAAACAAAAGAATAAGAATCCACCATAAACTCATTGATGCGTCACGGATTGCCCGTTGCTTGTTTGTTTTCACGTACATAAAATAAACCTGCTGTTTTTGACCTGCTGTTTTAGAAATTATTTTGCCATTTGCAGCGAAATACGTTTTTAGGATTTAGCAGTGGTGGATGAAACGTGTTTTGGTGAATTGCAGGAAGCTCCAGACTGCTCAGCGCATTAAAAAAGTTCACTTCACGTCTAGGAGCCCTTTTTTAAAACAGATAAAGAGCTTAGCTGGTCTGAGGAGCCCTTTTTTAAACAGATAATGAGCTTACCTGGCCTGATGAAATGTGTTCCTCGCAGGTAAGAGGGGAGAGTTGTGAGAGTCGAGCCGTGCTGGATGGAGTGTCAGAGCAGAGAGAGACAGGGGTTTTCTCCCCTCGGATGGTTAAATGACAGACACATACGCGTAAGTCCAATCAGACGATGCTCTGTAGGTGTGGTTTCAGGTTATGGAGCCCCCACATCTTAGATGACCATGCAGATGAGTATCCTGACATCATGGAAGCGAGACTTTCCTTAAAAGGAAAAAGCACAGGCATGCTTTGGAGCCCCTGCCGTCACTCAAAGATCGTCAGTATTTGGCAGCAAATTGTCTAAAACAATTGAAGTGATGTAGAAGTGAGACATTAATTCCTCCTATAGAATTGCAGTGACAATGACATTGTGTAAGAACAAAACACACACACACACACACACACACACACACACACACACACACACTTCTCTGCAAACCTCGTAGACATCAGAAGAAACGAGACAAAATGAAGCCAGTATCTAAGCAGCAGGCCTGGTTTTAAAACACATAACTTTCATCAGAGTAAATAATCAATGTAGAAACCTAATACAATATGATTGTATATTTTGAATGATTTGGTGTTTGTACGTTTGTCAACCTCACTGTTTCATAAGCTCTCCTCAAGAGCATACCTGCTTCAACTGGCTTCAGGAACCAAACATGTGTGCTTCTGACTGTATCATTCTAACCAACATATTCTTGTCTTTCAAAAACTAAAAATACTGTTGCATACAATTCTAATGGTTGTATTTTATCCAATGTTGGCAAAAATATCTGAATTGCCAATATAATTGTTTTAAGCCCTTTCTCCTTAGACTACCTCAGACTTTTGCTTGGTACTGTATTTATATAAGTAATTGAATCTAGTCTGTATAAGAAACAAATTTGATCAGCAAGACTTCAGTAGAGTAGAATAGTGTCCAGAGCACTGGAAAATGATTTAATACAATAAATAAAGCAATAAAACTGAGTAACTCAGGGATTTGAGCTTATCCCAGGATTCAATATGTATTAGAATAGTACTTATTTACCTTTTATATTAGAATGGGATATTTATAGAATGCTTGCCCAAAAAAATCAACACACAATCTTGAAGAGAAACAACATACAATCGTTAAAGAAAATGATCAGGATCAGTTTATGAACTACTTTTATTAGGGTAACCTTCCTCTTTTCCCTGGACATGAAGGAACTTCTGAGGCATGGAGCTGGGTATTCTCTACTTGACCTGAAGATTCCTTCACTTGAGTGGTGGACACCTTCATGAATAATACATTTATTACAATAATTCTACAATATTCCAAGGTCTAAAATGCCCTAATAAAAAGCTGTTGAGTATTTACTTAAAGGTGTTTCAAGTTTGTCTAGTTCATGGGATGGCCAGTACTCCTGTGGTACTGATGGTAACCTTAAAGTATTAATGAGAGAAAAACTGTTAAGAATTTCCGAAATTAATTGAAATTGTAAGTACCTTTTTCATAAAACATTAACCAAAGAATTACATGAGGTTCAAGAAAACCCAACCAGTAGCAATTGGAATAATTTTTCCTTATGTGTCATATCAAGAGGTTTTCTAAATGTATTTTTGATACTTTTGGATACTGCATTGATCATTTATTGTAATTTATTCTCATGGAATACAGAACACATTACTGAAATAATTAACAGCATATTCAGAAACAATCCCTTAATATTTCTACAATGTATTCCACCCAACTCTGACTGTGACTTTTGGAAATAAAACCCTTGATTGTGTATGCTTTAAAAAAAAATAACTATTTGATGTTAGGAAATATTTTACTACTGAAAAACATTTTCTAGGAATTATAAAGAAATAATTATTAAAGCACATTTTTTGCTGTTGGTTTGTGAGTTTCTTTCTTTCTTTCTTTCTTTCTTTCTTTCTTTTTATTCATTGTTTGTTTAAAAGCTCATGGGAGTTTTCAGCACCATGGACAGCACCAAGGCTGCTTCAACCATTACTTTTACTATTTGACTTTAAAAAGACACAGGCCTCATATACAAATATGTTATATCAACAATATATGACAATATATTCTATTTATTTTTTTGAGAAATTTAATAAGAAATATTTCATCACCTCAGCGTAAGTGGTGTTTTTATAAATAAAGGGCTTTTTTTTAAGGCCAAAACAAAATTCAGTGAAGACATGAATTAGTCCATATTTAAGATTATATGTGATTTTATTTTGCAGTATCTACAGCATTGCATAAGAGAGGTTATGATACTGAAATATCATCTTTGTTGACTTGATCTATTTTAACTCATCTCTCTTTGCTAAGTAAGGCCTTATTGTCCTTTTTTCCACCTGACTGTCTAATAGACAGAGCCATTGGCGAGAATGTAATTGCTCAAGGAAGCAATTACCTAGATAACAGTTGCAGCAGCATCTCACAACCTACATGGATATCTTAAGAGGAGCATCCAACAGGCTGGCGAAACAGACAGATGATTAGTGAGGACATTAGTTACCACCCACACTGAACATGCTGCTTTTAAAGACCATGACTGAAAGTAACTCAGTAACATCATCATCATTCCCTTCCTCTTCCTCATCATCATCAACAACATCATTATCATCAGAGTCAATATTGTGTCTTCAACATAATCAGAACCATTATAATAATAATCATCGGTTGAATCAGTTATGCTATCAGAGTCAACACCATCATCATCATCATCATCATCATCATCATCATCGTCGTCGACGTCGTCATCATCATCATCATCATCATCATCATCATCACCTTCATCAGCAGCATCTTCAGAGTCAATATTTCATAATGATCAAAATCAATAACATCATAATCAACATTAACATCATTATCATCACTTTCAAGCATACTTTTGTCATCAATATAATCTTTATAATTATTGCAAACATCATATTAAACCTTATAAAATTATCAATACTGATAATGATTCAAAGGTTTCTTTAAAATGTTTGAAAAAAATGGTTTAATGGTTTACATGTATGTTATCCACAAAATGATGGTTTTCTATTTAAAATATTGTAATTTAACCCAAATAACTTTGTTTATTTACACAAAAAAACACATTTTCATTGCTCCTATTCTTCATTAATGTCTTTGTTGTCTTTGACCAGTTCTTTTTTCCCCTACAGGTATAAAAATGAGGTTACACTCATAAATGTCTAATCCTTTGTCATACATCTGATAAAACCAAAGGGCTGACAGCTCAAATGAGCCTGAAGGTTGTAGATCTGCACAGATTAGGAACTGTTATGCAATAATGTGGTCAGCTGAATTTAGTGGGGAAGATGGTATAAAAATCAAAGAAGAAATGAAAGGTCGCAGTTTCAGATCTGCACAGTTCAGTTTATGTTCAAGTTCTATGACTTTAGTATGAGTGAGTCACATAATGCAGCACCTGAACTTTGCAAAATATGATTGGAACTACAAATAGAATCATGTGATGAGGTCAGATGATGCAAAACATTTGTATTTCATGGTTATGGTCATAAGCAGCGTTATCATGTTTGGCAAGAAAAGGACTACATACTAAGAAATGAACCTGAAATCCACTGTCAAATATAATGGAGCATTGATGCTTTGAGTATGATTTGCAGCTAAAGGTAAAGGGTTCTTGAGAAAATAATTAAGTTCCTTAAAAATACCAAAATCAAATTGACAGTACATGCTTTTATTATACAGGGTTAATTTGGGCTAGAATGAAAAATATGCTCATAGAAAATACTTTGGATAATATCTCTTTTTGAATAAATGTATTTGAAACTGGATGACCCTTGTTTCACACCTACATTTCTATCCATTTGATGAAGTCAACGAGTGGTACTAGAGTCCACTATTGAGGAGAAAGCTATGTGGCTGCTTGGAAAAGGACAAAGCACACTTCCTGTGGTGAAAATCACTGGATCTGTTTATATACATTCAAAGGTCCCTTTGTAAGAGCATTTTTGTGGCTCCAGTTTGCAGATAAGTGGCTATGACAGCCATTGTAAAAGCGTAACAGGCCATTTATTTGAAACAAAATCACAGATACCTCACAGATTATGCTTTATGATCCATCATATATTTACCAAAACATGGAAAATGTTATATTTATTTTCTAAATGTCAGAAGAAGAAAATTACCTGCCTAGTTATTCATTATGTGTCAGAGGAGGGAATTTTCCATATCATTCTGAAAAAAAAACGGATGGACCTCCTTTTTAAAATGCAAGACACAAAAGGAGCCTTGGATAAACAGAGTAGATGATAAAACCATACCTATAAGGTCTGATCAACAGAACTGGCTTGCATATACCATCCTGAGTGTAAAGTTAATATGCTTATTCAAATGGACAAAGAATCATGTGGGCAATAACTGCATCTACATTAGAGCTCGTCACTTGAATAGCTTGAACTTTATACGCCAATAGTTAAAGCAGAACAGACAGGAACCTGCTGCAATTATAACCCACGAGTAGGTGAATTATAGATGATCTTGCTTTAATGCATTTAAATGGCAAACATCATCTGACTTTTCCCCTGTTCAGAACATTTGTTGCTAATGGAAAAAGTAATTTTATGATATATTTTATGTAATTCTCAAATGTGAGTCTCAGACAAATCTTATATTTAGTAAACCTGCCCCTCCAAACAGTGTTGTATACATTATTACTAATTTATTTAATTGTTTTCCCGAAGGTTATTTCAGTGTAACATAACTAGAAATGGAGATCTTCCAATGCTAACATGCTGCCAATATAGTACATTATTTTCAAAAGGCACTTTTAAAAGTAAAGGTACCATAGTTTTTATTGACTGATCCCATTTGATTAATAGAGGCAATGTAAAAATGATACAAAAAGGTTTAAAATTAAATTAGAACTACTATTTAGAAACTTTTTTTTATGAGTGCTGAATAAGATAAAAGGATATATTTTGTAATGATTTCTGCAGCTATGTGCATTGTTAAAGATGTAAAGAAACCATAATAATATGTGGACTGACACTGTGAAGAAGAACAGAAGGACATGGTAGATTTTACTGGGGTGAATAAGTACAGAGTAGCTTGATGTACTTGACTGGGCATTCAGGCGTGCAGCTTCCCTTGATACTTCTAAAACTACTACCGTCATTTTCTTGTCCACCACTGATAGCATCCACATGGTTCAGACAGTTACAGGGTAGCATCCGACATACAGACCACTGCTTTAGTGCTGTCTGAAATAAACCTTTATCCTCTGTTTTTGTCATCTGTTTTTACATCTTTTTGACAGGTGCTTTACATCATAATGAACAGACCAAGAAAAATGAAAAAAAAGGGATTTAAAAAAGAGTTGTTACATTAACTTACACTGTCAAGTTTGTTTTTCTTTCTCTTTTTTTTTGGAGATATTGTTTTGACCTTTACTTCTAGATACAAAAAACATATAAAGTAAATCTTTGAGGAGAACGTTGATCTGGCTCAGTGTCAGTCAGAGCCAATATTTGTAGTTTGATTTCATAGTATGTTAACTGTGGATGGCGCAGTGGAGCATTGCTTACCCCTGTTGCCTCACAGTGAGAAGGTTCTGGGTTCAGCGAGGGTTCTTGGTTTGGTTTGCATGTTCTCCTTATGTCTGGGTGGGTTTCTACCAGAGATCAGGTTTTCTTCCACAGTCTAAAGACAACAAACAGCATCCTTCCTGCCAGCAAACCTGGTTAGGGATAAGCAGGTCAGATAATGAATGAAGGAAATGTTTAGTGTAAAACAAGAATGTTCACCAGTGACCATAAAGAAAGGCATATAAAGACCTGAATACCTACATCACTAAGACAAAGCTGTAGAATTGTGTGATGAAGTTCCATCCATTACCTTTGGGCTGAGGTGTTGGTGTTTGTGATCTAGAACTAATTCAAAATCAACACCTGACCTATTGCTCTTGTGGCTGATTGCAATTTAATTAATATAATTAAATTATAAACAAAGTCTTACAGCTACATCTAGTGTAAATTTTTTAGAGATCAGTAGGTAATATTACTGAAAAACATATAGCAGAACTAATGGGGTGGGGGGTGGTTGACTTGAGTTTCCCATTGACAACCTTGATTTCAAAAGAAACATTGGATGAGCAGTTATCTGTACATTTTTATACATGCATTTATTACTAAGCATCTGTCTTTAACAACAAAGGTCAAGCAGAGGTCTAAATGGTGTGTTTCACCAAAGGCTGATGCATTACTATTCTGATGTTTTAGTAATGAGTACAAAGCCATATTTGTCTCTTCCGGCACTGCGTGGATCACAGTGGTTCGAAATGAGGATAGAGTCAGGGGTGACAGGGAGATCTAACAGAAGCGGGGGCCGGAAAAATAAATTAATCGCATTCTTTCATAATTAATGACTTCTTCCTCTCCTTAATCAAAGAACCACATCCTGGGGCTATCAATGAGGACCCATGGGAGAACGCCATAGGCTGTTTATTTAGAGCATGCTGAAGAGTGGGAGGTCCCCCACTACTGGGCTAGTGAGGAGAGGAACAGGTGATCCAGGCTTGTGGGCATATAACATCATCTGTCTTTACATTAGACTACATATGCTACTTAAATAGTATATTTAATGTGAGGATTCCATAAGGTAATGATAAAAAAACAGACAATTTAAAGCAAAACGTGCACATCTTTGCATGTTGACTACAGAGATGCTGCTGGAATGAAAACTTTTTTCTTAGTGGAATAATAAAATGTTCTCAATTTTAGTGTAAGCTTATGAAACAATAAGTTATATGGAGCAGGACCATTTATATTTATCCATTTTTCAGGAAAATTGTTTGGAATGACATGGATTGCTGGCTAGATTTTGAACTGACAATGCAAACCAGTGCAGATTAGAACATTAAAATGAACACAATACTTAATTATTGTGAAGAATTAAATCTGTTTCATTTGACTTCCATCAAAAAAGAGTTGCTTTCCTCTTAAATTAGATCTAGAAACAGCTGGTTCAGTCATGGTGGCAGATGTCTACAAATCACATGTGCACCTGATGGCTTGCCTCTGTGAATGCCAGCTGATTGTACTCTGCCACTGCAGACCTCACATTTTTGAGATTCAATTGTGAAGTGACTCCCCACAGTCGTACTCGAGTGCAGTGGAGAAAATATGTGGCCTCTTAAAACTTGTGCCCTTTAAGTTTGGTCACTGCTGTGGGGTTGAAATGGCTAAGAGGTGTTTGCACCTTGCTAACTTCATTTGCTCAAAGATATTTTGCTCTTCAGTAACGGAGAGGGAAAGCGAATGAGATATGACACTTGATGAGATGGTGGCTGACATCTCAGATAGATGGTGACAGTGCTTGGCTCAATAACAGTGGGGTGCTGCTAAGGGATCTGTGCTACTGAAGACTCTGGCTGGGTCCTGGTAAATGTATACACACACATACGAATGACCAGAGTCCTTGGGAATATAGAGTACCACAGCCTGTGTGACTCACCAGTAAATCCAAGACTGAGTCATGGACAAAAGGGATGAAGACACAATCCAGGTGTGCTAAAACATATTAACCGT
The DNA here is from genome assembly GCA_037832545.1 of Rhabdalestes septentrionalis. Classification (NCBI taxonomy): domain Eukaryota; kingdom Metazoa; phylum Chordata; class Actinopteri; order Characiformes; family Alestidae; genus Rhabdalestes; species Rhabdalestes septentrionalis. The sequence continues at coordinate 23,926,353 of JBBMFX010000128.1, read as the reverse complement.
TGTTCAGACTTGACTATTCATCAAACAGGAACATTTCTTAACACTCCCTTCAGTGAGGAAAATATAGGACAATATTTTTTGAATGATCACTTGTGGTTTGCCATTGTTCACTCAATAAAATGAACTGTGCACAATATGCACAATGCAATTTTGCCCATCACTGGAAAAAAACAAAAACAAAGTACTGCTCAAGCACACAAGAGATGCTGCCTATCAGCTTTCATGCAACTTTGAAAGGACCCATGTAAATAAAATCCCCATTTTTCAGGTGTAAAAATTAATGTAATTTACAAATAAAATGTAGCATTCACTCTACATTAAGACTAAACTGATATTAACGGCAAGACTTTTGGGCACTTTTTTTTTGTTTACAAAAAACATGCATTTGCATATTCCATCTTTTCAGCCTGCAACAATTTAGTAGTGTTTCAGTCTGCTGTTTATCAAACACCTCCTAGGAACGACCGGTTGACTAGTTGTGCAAAAAACAGTGCTTTTTTTATATAGTTTGTTATTTTTAAGTACATAGGATAGGGTCCTGTCATTTGTTTTGGAGTGAGTGATTCCAAATTGAAAGAAAGTAAGCTTTATGAGTGACTTAAATAAACAAAATTTAAAAAGCAACATAAAAGACTTATGATCAAGGTAAGCTTTTTATGCCTTTTTTTCCATAAAATGCATATTTATCCAGATCTTTCATGGGGTAAAAACTGTATTTTAGTATTATTTATATAGCAATGATGCACATATGCATACCACACAAATATTTCAAGTTATTCACAGTTTTAGATGCAAAGTTCTATGCAGAATCTCAAACAACAGTGATGAAATGTTTATGTTTAATTTCCTCTAAATCACACTCTTGAATGCATTATCTGAGCCATGACAAGCAATTCAAGGTCTGAGTCACAGGATGGTTCTTGCTTTGTTTAAATCGCAAACCAGTAGTGGCAGCTCATATTGACACACACCAGCTTATGTAATGTGTTCAGTTCAAGACCTGTTTTCACCTTAGAGAGTGCTTGGAATATAGATTGGCACTTCTTATTCCACTTGTTAATCAAACTGCCAACTCTGAATTGACTGAATATGCTTTGGTTATGCACAGGCTTCTAATTAAATCACTCCTGTAGTTCTTCATTAGAAATATGAGGCTGCGCTGCTGTTTGTTTATTTTTCGAGGAATAAAGTGTCTGGTAATAATTTAACAGATTTATCACAGCAGCTACCTTTCACATGACCCTTTAATGTGGTTTTCCTGCAGGAATATCAACAAATCCATGTTTTGTTGACACTACAAGTTATATTACAAGGAAACTCTGACTTTTAATTTAACCAACCTATCTTTAATTAATCCATTACTTATTGGCTTTAATTCTCATTTCCAAGGCTTTGCTCATGAAACCCTGCCCCGTTTTTCTGTGAGCAGCCTCATGCCTTTTTGAAAAACCTTTTATGGAGTTGCTGAGAATGGGAAACAACCTTGACTGCTGGAATGTAAGAAAAACTGTAGAAAGCAGGCTGACCTCCAGGTCTGTGTGCTGATGATGTGTGTAGGGGAGCAGCAGTGCAGAGGCAGGGAGCTGTTGTGTTCCTCACCCACTCCATAAGCTGCCACAGCGGAAGACCTCAAATCCCCTATTACTGTGTGCTTCAGACCTTTATCTATTGAGAGATTACAATGCACAGTGATTGAAAGACAGGATACCATTCCTCTGGACTTCCTGCTCCCCCTCTATCTGCTCACAGACCTCATGTTGGCTAAAAAAAATCACTGCACATGGGGAGGGGCTTTTATCTTTCAATGTGTGGGAAAAAAGTTCACACTGAATCGCAATTCCTAGGACTCTACATTACATTACATCAAAAGAGTTATTTCCACTCAGATACTCCGTGATTCAAAAAAGAAGAACCGTCTATTGACAGCATTGATTCTAGTGAGCCAAAAGTGATGGTTGAAAAATTTGGTTTGCAGTTAAGAAAAGATTTCTAAATGATATTCAGCTTTGTCACATTGTTCTCAAAACTTTTGGTAGCTCTAGAACTTTTATGCCATACGCAAGCTCATTTCTTATTTGCAAGCATGGAAGAAGTAAATCTATTGAAATGTTTTTAAAATGGTTCTTTAAGAAAACAATAATGGTTCTTCTTAGGAACCAATAAACATAATATTTAAAAACTGAAGGGTTCATTATCAAAATTTATAGGGGGTACATTCTTATGAAAATGCTCCTAAATGGATTTAGGCTTGGTCATGTGGTTCTGTGAAAAAAGGAATTAATGTAGATCCTTTTACATTACATGGAAGGTCCTTTAAACATTTCGAATGTCAATAATACTTATTTTTATCAAAACGTTGACCGGAGAAACATCCTTTGAGTGATGAATGACCCAAATGTGTTTTTTTCTGTATCATCAAAGAACTTAGTCTTAAAGGGCTTTGTTTTTCCAGAAAAAAAATGTGTGGACTTGCAGAATTATTTTAAACTTCTTTCACTAAGAAATATATATTTTTAAAGACCATTGAAAAGTTTTTAGAGAGCCAAAAGTTAGAAAAAGATCCCATGTATTCACAGGAAGAAGGTTATTAAAAGCCAGAGCAGTTGGATTGGATGTGAAGGCTGTCTCTGGGAACAGGCTTCAGCAGGACAGCAGGGGATCGATGGCCAGTGTGACCCGAGGGGAGGGGATGCAGTGCGTAAGGAGTGGGGATGTGTCAGTGAGCAGCATGGGGACTCTAGCGCTCTCTCAGTTCCATGCTGCTCGTCGCTCGCGGTGGTGACATGACAGGGCCAAAAATAAACCCAATAAGAGGAAGCCTAGTCCTTCCCACTGTATGTGTAAACCTCACACACACTTTCCGCTAATTGGATTAATAGGCTGTGATCAGCTGAGGGACTTCACAAACACTCCTCGCTCCTCTGGACCTGGCTGGGTCAGGCTTCCTGCCCCTTTTGTCTCTTACACCATTCAGATAGTTCACTCTGCTTCAGAACCTCCATGTCACTGTCATCTAAATGTTAATTTGGAACTGATAGCATCGCCCCCTTTTCCAAAGCTTGGGAACTCATAAGCCCTATGGTGCAGCAGTGATGACTAAGAACCAGCCCAGAAAGACCATTTTTTTGTAGTTAAGACAACATTAAATGCTGTTATATCTCCAGTCTATTTCACATTCTGCTCATTGCTGCTCATCATCTGCAGTGTTCCACATGACAGCAGGATGAAATCTGTGGACACCAGAGGCTAAAAAACACCACTTTGACGTTTATTTGGCTCTTCAGAATGCGATCAGGAGACAACGGCAGTTTGAACATTGCCTATTCATGGTTTGTCACACCAGGGCTGAAAATAGTACTGCGATAAGGGCTTTTACCAATTTGCTGCTTGTCTTTTAAGGAGGTAATCAGTCTCCATATGTCTGTCTTTTACCAGGGTAGCTCTTTGATGTGAAAACCACTGCCCATGACATTTAGGAGCAGATCAGTCTCTGTAGTCATGATATTAGGGGCCAATTGTTTTAAAGCATTTAACAGGGATGGATTGCTACAGCCACAACATTTTAAGATCATGTAACTTGCTTTTCATATAATGTAAGTTAGTCTGGAGTTATGCTATACGAGGGGCACCTTCAGTGCCTTCAAAGATTTTAGAGAAATTTCAGTTCCAATAATTATTTCCAGGAACTGTAGGAACTGTAAAAATACATGTACTATCTTTCTTTGATAGAACAAATTATTTTCAATGAATAATAATTGATTTACTTCTTTAAAAAAAGGATTAAATTTATGAAACTCCTAATGGAAGAGCCAAGGTTGTTATAGCTATGAACCCTCTCTCATTGCTTTGGCCTTCTGGAACCTAATGTGTCAGATTAACCACTAACAGGATTAGGAAATGACAGAATAATAAACCAGTCATGTTTTGATTCACATCAGGGTGGAGTGGGATGAGTTACATGAGTGAAAATAGATCCTCCAGACTGACTATGAGCGAATATGAGCGACAGCCTTGCCAGTGGGTACCACATACCTAGAGCTCTTTCTAGCTCTAATAGTCCCAGTTTGAGTAGCATAAGGTGATTAGTTATATTACCATCTTTTAGCGCATAATTGAAACAGTTGCATAAATACAGTGCCTTGAAAAGTTTTCGTTTTGGGAGGGTTTGTATATTTTAATCTACGCAACACAATACAGCGACCGCATTGCAGATGCAAATTAAGGATTCTGTTGTGAAACAAACAAGAAACAAACAAAAAAAGAAAACCTGAGCATGCATAACTATTGCATAACTATTTACCTCATCCTACAATACTTTCCTCATTGGAAAAAATGCTCCAGCTTCTTCAAGTTGGAAGGACGCCACTTGTGTACAGCAATCTTTAAACTATCCCAGAGATTGACTGGGCCATTCCAGGACATCTACCTGTTTCTCTTTAAACCAATGGAGTGTTGCTTTAGCAGTGTATTTCTGTTTCCTTCTGGAAGGTGAAAATCGGTCTCAAATATCTGGAAGACTTAAACTGATTGCCCTGTATTTTGCTGATTTCTCTATAATTTGTACCATCCATCTTACCTTTGGTTTTGACCAGTTTCCCACCGCATGATGATGCCCCTGTGATGTGCTCATGATGAGAGGTTCTGTTTTAGTCTTATTTGACCACAACACCTTCTTCCACATGTTAAATTTCAAACGGTCTGCCTCATTTTCTTGGCCACTCTTCCATGAAGCCCAGCTCTGTGCTGTGTGTGGCTGACTGTGATCTTATGGACAGAAACTCCATCTCTGCTGAAGAGGTGCCAGCTCCTTCAGGGTCATCTTTTGCATCTTGGTTCTTGTTCTGATTACTGCCCTCCTTTCCTGGTCTGTGAGTTTTGGTGGATGACCTTCTCTTGGCAGGATTGTTATGCTGCCATAATCTTTCCATTTTCTATTAATGGATTTAATGCTAATCCTTGGGATGTTCAGGGTTTATTATTTATTTATTCCTCACAACTTTGTCTCTGACCTGTGTGGAGATTTCCACAGTCTTCATGCTGTCACTTGCTTGCTGGAAGCACTTATTTAGTGCTGTTGCACCAGTGTTGACTCTGGAGGCCGTAAGAACAAGTGTATATATACTGAGAGCACTTGACACTTGCTCACAGGTGAATCTCATTTAACTAATTAAGTTGCTTTTGAAGGTAGTGAATGTGGCTTCAAAGCAAACAGGGAGAAAACAAATGCATGCACCGCATTTCAGTTTAACATTTTTTAGAATTATTTAAAACTTGTTTTTTCCTCTTTAAATTCATTCATCTGTGTAGTTTGTTTCTAAGTTTAAAATCCATTTAAATTCCAGGTTTCCAACATAGAGAGAATGCAAAAGGGGTGAATAGGGGTCTCAAAAACGTATTGTCTCAAATAATAAGTATTTTTACTTAATTTTCTATTGATTTAATGTTCTCCACTTTAAACATAGCTCATGTTATATTCTATTTAACTGTTCTATAAGCTTAAATCCCAATTCATCCATTACTGGTCATGCATACTATGGCACTACTAATATAAATATACCCACAGAAACACACTCATTGACATATATTGTCATACAGCTGTTCACACTAATTCATTTACTATAGAGAGGGAAGCTATTCTTACCATGCTTTACACATAACAAAACTTATGAAGCTCTTTAGGCTATGGACTTGTGTAGTCTTGATTAAGACAGTGACAGTGATGGTCACCATAAAGGGACTCTGTCCATTAAGCTAGGCTTCTCTTCTTCACAGAATCCAAGTGGTGACAGAAGTCCCAGAGGCTTACAAGTGCTCTAAAAATACACTAGGCCTCGAAGGGGGAGATGCTAGCACTGTTCAACACACTGTAATGCACACTAAGTATTCACTAATGTCTCATTGGAGTGGTAATAATGACCATGGAGAGCACACTTGAGATTTAAAAGAGCATTTTATGACACATATCAATTGTTCATGCTGAAAGTTCTCTGCTCTCCTTGAAATGTCTTAATGCTTTATAATGCCGTAAACATCAGGTGGATCACTCAGTTTCTGCCTTCAGAAATAAAACAGGTGTATGTGTGTGAGTACATTCTGTCTCAGGTCCTACACATAATGGAGGCCATACACTTGATCTGGTCTTAACTCATGGTTTCTCTGTACATATTTCAGAAATATCTGATGCTGGCATTTCTGATCATTATCCTGTTCTCTTTGAGCCTGCTATTTCGTATGATCAGCCTAATCTCTCTCAGTCTGTTCATTACTCTCGTGTTTATCATGCTAATATTGCTGTTGAATTCTGTGAGTCTTACTCCAAGTTTATTTCAAACTCAGTTGCCTCTCTGTCATCTTGTATGGATACTG
>JBBMFX010000128.1:23907010-23919887 GCA_037832545.1 Rhabdalestes septentrionalis | reverse complement strand
CAGAGGTTCCTGCAGTCTGGAGGATCGACCCACGACTTTCTGATCGCAGGGCGAGTCCCGAACCACGCGAGTGTGTGGCGGTGGGAGGGAGGAGAGGGGGCGTGGCGTTCCGAACACAAATATTTTTGTAAGTGTTTGTCCGAATACAGTATTCATAAAAAACACATTATTTGTGCCAATCCGTATTTGTCTCCATCCCTATAATCTACACATACCACTAGCACATTTCAATTTGCTCTACAGGCCCTAACTGTGATTCAGGTAATATTAATGATAGTAAAAAGTCACATGAACAGGTTAAGTAGACCTTCCTCCCTTAATAGAGTACAGGACTGCTCCTGTAAACAGTTCTTAGTCTAGCTTAGCTTTTAGGCCTAACTTTGCATTATTAACTGAGGTGATATTAAATGATGGCAATGAAAACTGACTTTTTTTATGGTCTTGGTCTCGACTCGGTCTCGATTCCTGAAAGACTCTGTCTCGACTCGGTCTTGCTTCCTCAAAGACTCGGTCTTGACTCGGTCTCGAATGCATTTGAAAGCCAATGGTCTCGTTCTCGACTTGGTCTCGACCCTTCAAAGACTCGGTCTTGACTCAGTCTCGACATAGGAGGTCTCGTCCCCATCACTAGCTTTTAGCTTCCTTTGCACCTGATGAGTCTCAATTCCCTTCAATCCATCAAGACAGCTTGATTACTTAAAGATTATACAGTTATATTGTTATTGAAAAATGTAACTCCCAATGTATTTAATGTCAGCCATCTGCCTCACCAGCTAACAAAACAAGAAACAAAATAAATGTAAAAAGTCAAATTCAGAATCCAACAAAATATGAAAAAAGCATGAAAAAATAAATGGGGAAACTCTCTCTCTAGAGGCTACAGCGACACTGTAGAAGATGTAGAGACAGCTAAGCAAGCTATCCTATTTGTTAGGCTCTCAGAAGCTGATTTGATATCCTACTATATGAGGTTACGTTAGTGTGCAATCAACCAGTCACATTACAGCAGATGGGACCCGATTTTGTTCCATAGTTCTGGGTAAATAGTCAAAAAACACATCTCTGAACCTTCTCCCACTGGTGGTCATTTTTATTCTTATTTGATGAAAATTTGGAAAAAATGAAAATAATTCTAATAACAAGAGTCTGCCATGATTAAAAAGCTTATGTTTGACTTTATATATTGCTTCTGCAAAGAACTGTGAGAGGCTATCATCTATTATATTTCCTTTCATAAAAACAGCCCAGTGGTCAGTGTACATAGTTCTAATGAGCAAAGAAATGAAGCACCTGAGCACAGCTGCTTAGCTTTTAGATCATTTGACCAGTTGTTATCATGGTTGCCACTTAGATAGGTCGTTTCTAAGTCATTTATACCTGCTATTTCAACTCTGTTTTGATATTCATGGTCCAAACTGAATGTCTGACACTAAAAGTCATGGTTTCACTGTTTTTCTACAGATGTAGGGAGGGTAGTATATTTCATGTTGGTCTTCATTTAAGACGAGGGGAAAAAGTCGATGCACTCTTTTTGAATGAAAAGAAACATGTGGCATAATTCATTTAATACAAAATTATTTTTGTGTATTAATCTGAACTGTGAAGCCTTTTTAAATGTCAAGAACCTCCATATGCACACTTTCTTTTCTTGAGAGTTGGTCTTTTGAAGTCATGCTATACTGAAGGGCAGTCTTTGCTTGGACATTAGTCTATCAGAGGGTGACTAATCTTGGAGTATAGCACAACTCTTGGTGTCCTACTGTGGGGCCCCTTGTGAAGCAAAGTCTTTGAAGACATCTAATTATCATTGTGAGAATCTCACACCTGAACCTGCCAGCTCGCATTGTTTAGCCGGAGGAACCTGGGGAATTTAAACGAGACTAATGTTCCTCATTTCTATTGGACACATATGGAGATATACATTCACACACACTGAGGTAGGAAGAGGTCTAGCTGTGGTGTGCTGGTACACAGTGTGTTTTTGCCATAAGGAGATGCTGAAGAAGACATGGAACTGTATATTACCATTTTCCACCTCTTTGTGATACAAAATAGGTAGTGCTATGCAGAGATTTCCAAATGCAGCCTCAATTGGGCCTCTATTTTATCGAGAGGCTGTTGCATTTGTTTAGTTATTTAAATGGCTCACACACAATGACCACTTGAGGCAGAACAGAAGTTGGACACTGGGATATTAATTCATTTGGCATATGAACCTGAACCTGCATCTTTTATGTCTATTATTTGACAAATTACACCCTCTCCAATGACCAGGATGGTTTATTTTTCTTTGAAGTCTGAAGTTTTATGCGATCTTCTTCATTCAAAACAAGCACAGAGTTTAGTTTGCTCAGACACAAAGCGGAAAATAAAAAAAGTCTCCTCTTTAACCTCATCTTCTGTATGTTTGCTCAGGGGTCGGGAAATATTGGAAGTTGCAGAGTGAAGCTGCTGAAAAGTCAGTGCTCAGGCTACTGATAGCAGATACTATAAAGATGCACAATGATTTTCGGAGTGATGGTACAAATGATCAAATAATGCCACAAATGTTTTAAATGGCAGTTCTCCTAAGTTATTCAATGCAACCTCCATCTGTAGGGCACAGTCACCCCAGACATTATTGGTATCATTATTGATTACATTGCTAACTGACTAATCCAGCAACAATTGGCTTTTTTCTTATGCAATTAAAATTATGTTCAAGTGAGGAATAAACAATGTTGAGACTTTCAATGATTTTAAAATACATTTCTGAGCTAGATTAAAAAGGTCACACTCATACCTTGTAAGTTTTTTGTTATTTAACACAATTCCAGTGTTACCTAAACTTCACATTTACACATATTGTATTTTGACTTTGTATATATAAACAAGAAAACATGTATTTAGACACTATACTAAAATAGATATATGTAAATATTAAAAAGTGGCTAAATAAGAAATTGTTCTTGTAAAAATTGTACTTCGGGATTATGGCTGCAGTTATGATAATATTAGGCAGTGACTAACAATATTGGTGAAGGGGGATGAGCACAATTAAACATAATGCCCACGGTTCAAAGACATGTGTGTCAGGTTAACTGGATATTCTAAATTGATTGTGTGTGCGTGTCCTGCAGCAGGTTGGTCCCTGCCTCGTGCCAGTTGGCCCTGGGATAGGCTCCAGGTACCCGCCTAAAAAATGACTAAAAAATAAAACCCAAGTAAAATAATTTGTTCTAAATTGTTCTAATTTTTACTCACATTTTTGCCTTGAAAACGTTTTTGTGTTCCACATCATCTTTTGTCCCCTAGAACATAAGTACAGTTTATTGAGCTGCTTATTTAGTCGTTTTTTGGGAATCGCACTTTTACTGTTACTAAGCACTTGTTTCATAGTACTTTACACCTCGTGGTTGGTACTAACACTCTCCAGAATGAGGGAGCATTACATTTGTTGGCATGAACCACCAAGTTCACACTTCACTGAATAGAACATAACAAACATGCAGCAATCTTAGTGTATCACTGGCATCAAGAAACCCCTACATTTGAGATCAGTTGCAAGTGGTCGAGTTTAGCATTTGTCAAAAAGATGATCATCTGATTATGCAGTAAATGATACAATCAGCCAGCATATTTGAAGTGGTGGTAATGCATGCAAATGTGATCGCATGTCTCTGTAACATTTGCAAATCATGTAAAAGCAAAAACAAAAACAAAAAAACAAAACCAACCAAACTGAGCTACAGAAACAAAGCGAGGTTTTGACTTCCCAGCAGTTATTTTACTTCCAGTGATTTGAATGGATGGCAATTATCATTTAATCTCAGCCTAAATGAATTATCGTGACATGATTGGATTTGTGATGTCACGTGTATTCTTCATAGTGATTGACAGAGATTTATGTTTGTGGAAAAAGACCTTCTCTACTTTCTCTGCCACAATGGATGGATTTCGCTAGCCATTATGACAGTTTTATAGTCAGCAATATAACATTTATCTCATATGATCCACTGGATTGCTGGATTACAGCAGCACACTTGTGTTTAGACTGAGGCAGGTTTTGGGTTATACAGATGTACTTACCCACTAGACTAAATAGGGGTTGGTTCAGAAAATGACAAATAAGGGGATTGGTATTCAGTGATGTTGAATGATCATAGTGATGGTAAAAATACTGTGTGTGGATGTTTAATATTCTGACTAAACAAGGGTACAGTGTCACTGATGCAAAACACCAATCTTGTGCTAACAGCGCCTCTCTATGAAGAATTGTCAGCCTGCTAAATGAGTGAATGATTGCAATACAACACAGACACATGAGGTCCTAAGCATTAAACAAGGATACAATCTATGTCCTAAATGGCCCTCTTGTGGTCCGTTCTCATATGTGATTGCTTATAAAGCTACAGGACATCTGATTTCTCATTTTGATGATCTGAGGTGCTGTGTAGATGGGGCTTGTTTTTAGTTGTTTTATATATTCTGTTGGGAAAAAAATTTATTTTACATGTCTTGATGTTAAACTGATTTGTTGTAAATAGCTCATTTAATTCATTTAAAACCAATGCATCTCACTTGGTGGACATATAAACAGCCTGCACATGACAGAAGTCCACCACAAATCTTAAAGTCTCTTGCTCTCTGTGTAGAAGACAACTTACATTCAGTTTCTGATGAGGACCACAGCTTAAAAAGCACTGAGGCAAACACTGCTTCAGATCGCTTCTGCATCAAAAGCTACTTGAATGCAAATAGCTCCCCCCTGAGGAGATACGTTGGCCTGTTAAATCCAAACAAATTCATAACTGAGTGAGATTCAAGAAACGTCTATGAAATTAGATAATGTAGTATCTAATTTTCTGTATATGATGTTATGATGTTGTTACTACAATGATATTTACATCCTAACAGCATGCAGAACTTTGACTAGTGCTATGCATCAGCCAACAAACCTGAATTAGACTCGGTGCCACTCTGCTGTGTGTGTATATGTGTGTGCGTGTGACTCAACACTAAAAGTCTGATGTAAGCTCTTGTGCAGTTGGAGTTGTATATTTTGTGAGGGCAAAGCCGGAACCTTTCAATCTCACACACTTTTCTCTTCATGAGAGGTACTGCTGACACTTTCATTTTTCACATTCTACTCCCATCCTTTCTCTTCTCCTCTCTAAGTGACTTCCTCCAGCCTCACTCTCTCTCTCAAGTGTCTGAGGGAGAGAGCACTATTGCTCTAATAATACTTCAATCTCAAGAAAGCACCGATCTCACTTTATCCCTCCATCAGAAGCTTTTCACGATCACATCTGTTCACCTCCAGGACTGTGTGACTCATATTCATAGAAATTCAACAATATTGTATTGATCAAGGATTATTTGTAAAATATACGGTAATGAAACACTCTCAAAAGAAGGAGTGTTTCATAATATCTACTATAATATCTACTACTAAACTGATGTTTTAAATATACATTTATATAAATACACACAGCCAAAATGAAAAAAAAAACTTGTATTGGTGTTAAAAAGTATCAACAGGAGAAGGAAAAAAAACCATATTATTATTGTTTTTGTTGTTGTTGTCTTTGTCAGATACCCTTTTGATATAAGAAGTTTGTTTTTATTATAATTTATCATTTGATTCCACTTCTCTCTTATGTATTCCAGATTTAATATTAATGTACATTAATGTTAACACAAATTTAATGTGATTTATATTTTGCTTTGGAATTACCTTGTTGGTGCAAAGATACTAATAAATGCCCATAAAATTCTCTTATCTTCAGCATACTGAGTAGATTAAAGGAATACGTCAACAAATGTTTTACTGTGACAGGCTGCAAAGTGACTAAGACCGGTCTGAGACAGACTGAGACCTGTTTACCAAAGGAAAGAAAATTCACCCAAGTGTAAAGAAAATGTAATTACTTTCTTGCTTGTAAAATGGGATGTAGACTTGACTGTTGCCCAGTGATCACAGCATTTATCGCAAAATATCTATTAAAAAATTCACAAATGCTTATGTGTTTGTTTAATTTCGCATATTTTATTCATATACGTCCATTCAACAGCATGGAGGCTTCCTGCTAAAGGTCAGGTGCTTATATCTAATCTGATCTCTTCTGGTCAGGGTAAGGTCATGGTTATGATGACCAACTTCCTTCAACTCTAGCAATTAGGTTTTACAATCCCCATGACTATACAAGACCATATAATGCTATTAAGCTGATTTTCTCATGATAAGTCTCTCTTAGCGGTGAGGACTAAACTATCTTGTAAAATCAAAACAAAGCTTATCCATGATTGTACTGTACAAGAGAACGTGTGGCCACATGAACTCACGTGGTAAACCTGTAAGTTGTGACTTCTTTTGACATAAGAGCTCTATCTAGCGGTGGACTTGTGGTAGTGCATGTTAGTTGTTATTTTCTTGAATAGATCGTTTAGCGGACATACAGAGAACTGCAGTTCATTTCTAAAAGCGGCAACTTTATGCAGTCCTATGAATTCTGACAAAATTTCAGTGGATTCCGTTGTGCATAACACGTGACTGTGGGAGTAATAATGTTTGGAATCGAAGCTTTCTGCGAGATAAAGTAAAATTGTCAGAATAAAAAATTATGTGTATTGAATTTGAGTATATTATTCTAACACATGGATGCTGTTTAATTAGATTACTGTGCGCTTTTACACTAAGATGATTGACATATTTACACTAAAAAGCAGGTAATTAGTATTAAGAAATGTATAGAATGATGAATAAAGTCATAGGAGAGTCTAAAAGGACTGAAAAACCTGCAGAGAAAAAATGGCTATTAATAAATATACATAATCTTTATATTTCACATGGAATGTTAAAAGATTATATATTTTTTAAAATGCACTTTTTGTTCACGGAATTACTGAAATATGGAACAAACAGTTCAAAATATTTAAATATAAGCTGTGTGTCTAAACGTTAATATTGTACATGAATTTTAATGCTGTATTGTATTTATGGCAAAGTTAGGTAGCACTAGACCTTTTCATTATTCAAATTGAATGTTTTGAATAAATAAGAAAACAAAGGACAGTTCAAAGATGGAGGTTTAATATTCTTTATTGATTTATAGACATTAATCTTTTTTTCTGTGGTAAATCCAAGTTTCTCTTGATACCAGTAATATTTCCATAAAGTTCTGTGTTTCATTTAAATTACATCTATAGTATTTTACTCACATATGCATTTATTGGTTGATCTCCTTATTGCAATAAACAAGAGTAGCCAGTATGAGTTGAATATTGCTACGTTTTGCCATACATACTCTTCGTCCCCCACCCTGACAATTAAATTCAAAAATAACTTTATTGGCAAGACAAGGTTTGACCAAAGCTTCTCCATATATTCCCTTTTCTCTGCTCCCGGAGAGGCTTAGGGTGGAATAAGGCTACGGCTAAAACACACTTCATCACTAACATTACACCTGCCCTGAAAAGGTTGGATGGATCTACCAAAGAACTCCAGACATTTATGTACAACTTTTGGGGATGACTACAGGATGAACATATTCTTTACAGAGTTTACGCACGGAAGCGTGTCCGTATCATGCCTGTGGAGTGTGCGAGGAGGTGGATCACTGACATTTTGTGGGGTTTTTTACGGCCTGACAGAGCTTCGCTGAAGCCCCAGTTCTACTATGTTAGTGCCCCCCACAGCGGCGCTTACCGAAACATCTCCTTTAACTGCAGATCCTGAATCAGCTATCCCAGCTTGGGTGTCCTCTGACACCATGTAATAAGTAGAGGATACAAAAGGCTGACCTCATGTCTGCATTTAGAGGCAACTTCTAGAGCTTAGATCAGCTGTGAGCGCACCAGGCCCCACTCTGGTCTGAAGGCCAGTTTTCTATACACACACACAGCACTAGAAGATACACACTGACAAGAACTATAGCACCCTTGTTAGTGCCTCACTAACTAATGAGAAAAAAATAAAATACAACTCCAAATAGAGGTCAGTTCAGTCAAAGCACAATGGTGGATGCTAACCTCTGTTAGCATCATGTAATGGCATTATGATACTCTACTAAACCTGCTATCCACACACACGCACACACACACACTGAAAAGCAACAAATGAAACATGAAACTAAGCTACATATGCAAAGGGTATGGCTGACCATTTATTGTTTCTATTTATTGATTTGCTGTGTCCCTATCAGAGAATCAAAAGGCCCTTTAATATGAAGGGCCAGCAACTACACATCATAGCCCCTCCTGCTGCTACTGAAAAGGCTCCCATCTCTGTGGGCGAACACAGAAGCCTGTTAGCAGGCACACATGACCGTTTTACAGTACCCTGTACATTTGGTATATGCTCATCTAGATTAAGTCACATAATTCGTTTACTTATTGCATTGCAATATCCAAACAACAGTAAGACATGTTAGCACATTGCTTGTCAATGGAAGGGCATTGTGTATCTCCAGCAGTCCTTTGTGAGAAATGCATCCAACATAGCAGGCCATCGTTTTAATTTGTCTCATCCTATAAACCGTTACTTCAGTTTACATTATTATCTACAGTGAATAGGCCACAACCCCCATATTCCCTCCCACGTGCAGGTCCTCTACCTACATATAAAAATATTTTTTTTCTTTTTGTTTTTTTTCCCCCCGAATCTTCACATTACTGTGTAATCAACAAAACAGTGTTCTATGAAAATGAACCAAAAAACAAAAACAAAAACAAAAACAAAAGCAATAACATCAAATCCATCATAGTAAAAGAATAGAAATCATATGCATTGCATGGCTTTAGATTCAAGACGGGAAGTTTCACACCAAAGAACAGGAGATTACACGGTCTTGTCCATTTCCATTTGTGACCTTGTGACCTCTGCTATGATTCTCTGGTTATCTTCTTGTCCTTCCTCTCCATTTCTTGCTTAGATATCTTCAGCCTCATTTCCATCCCCCTTCTCTCTGCTCCATTATCAGGTTGGCCCCGTCGGAGGAGCTGAAGGTGGAGTCTGGCTGGGTTGCAGGCTGAGAGACCAGAGAGCAGGTGGAGAAAGAGCTGAGTTCATATTGCTGCCCTTTTTTCTTGAGGTTGCATAATCATGTTACACTCGTATAACTGAGGGGAGAGAGAGGGATGTCCAGAGGAGCCTGTGAGAGTCCAAACATGTGCTTGTGTGGTCTGTCTCCATTTAACAAACTCACTAACCAATGTTTCCTTAGATGCCACTGTGAGTCTACTAACTGTGAGTCTACTAACACTGCCTTCTAGTTAACATATTTCATTAATGTGGTGCTACTGATATCAACCACCTCAGAGGTTTTGGACAAATCTACACTACATGATAGAATAAATAGATATCTACTGGTCTTCCATTGGGAACTACAAAGGTAGATGTTCAGGACTGATTTCAGCAATCCAACAGACCATTGGCTCACAGAGCACAGAGTGATGGACAACAGAAAAATGGAGAAATAGTGAATCTTCTCTGAATAACTTCCATCCACCTCTGGAGAAAGAGATTGAGTGGGATGAATGTTGATAGATTTTTTATTTTTTATGTAGTCTGTTTTGAATTGTGGTAACTGCTTCTCAAATGAGAACTCCATGCTCTTAGCAGATGTTTCTACCAATCATTTACCCAGCACTAAGCCAGAATTGAGTGAGAGCTGGGATCCCTCTCAGTGCTTTCTACTTTCTACTCCTGCATGGCCTGATATGATGCTGATCGCTATGGTTCCTCTCAGGGACCGATGCGAGTGCACTATGCAGAAGCAACATCTTCACACTGAAAAGATGCTAACATGCTAACAACACCAGAGGCCAGAGCTTCATCAGGCATGAGCTGACTAAAGCAGAAACCACTTAAAGCAGCTATGCTACTGACAGAGGGTTTTGTATTTTTTTTCTTTTGTAAAGGTGCACAGGGTAAAGGACACACTAAGCCAGAATGAAAGGGAGTGAATTCTACTTGTACTGTGGACCACAGTACATCTGGAAACAGGTGGTGGAAGTCTTTACATATGCTAATGTTTGTATAAACATAAATTGCCAGCTGCATGTCTGGAACCTATGTGATTGTATCTGTCTCACAGTGTATGTGTGAAGAAAAATGAAGGGTAGACATTGATGCACAGAAGAGCTGAAGAAAGCACTACTAACCATTTATCTCCATGTCACCATTTGCTAATTAATCTACCAGTCACTCAGTAAGATCCCTCCAAAGGTGGAGGGGCAGGGTAAGGGGATAGAAGGGGGATAGAACTCTTGATCAAGTCTTCTTTTCCCTTCTTTCTTCTCTGTTTTTCCTCTCACTCTTGCTTGTTTTTAGAATTGAGTAGAAGGTGGATGAGTTAATTCTGTGATTTACTATTATTATTATTTTTTTTATTCTTCACAGTGTGCTTTTGGAGGTGCTGCTCCTGATTGGCTGTAGTTGGAGAGGGGTGTGTCAGTAGGGTGAGAAGAGGATTGGCCCATGTGAGGTGCGTATGGGCCCCGGGGCCGGTCTCAGAATGGCATGGCTAAGGGGCGGGCCTTGCAGGAGATGATGGTGCGGGTGTGGGGCGGGAGCGGCAGCACGGAGAGCCAGAGGATTGGAAGAAGCAGCGGCTGCCATCGCTGCAGCAACGGCCAGAGGACTGGGCAGGAGGCCAGCACCTAACGCTTTGGTGAGATCCTGAAGGAAAGACAGAAAGTAACAGTGATTGAGCCACAAAGAAGAGCTGCAAGACCTAAAGCTGACATGGCCTTAACAAGCCCCATCAATAAACCTCTCTACTGTACTGTATGCTTTGGGCCTCTTTTTAATGATGTTTGAACAAGTTCGCCGGACTAGAAGTCCCAGTCAATAAACTGGCACTTAATCCAAAAACTTCCCAAATACATACATTAATACATTGCTACCTCTTAATGGGTATGAACGAAGAAGAAAAGCTGTTTATTTTCACATTTGTTTAACAGGAAAATTGGACAGCTTACTTTTTGTCCCTTGTTATCCCTTCTGATTTCCTGTGCCTTCACATTTTAAGTGAAAATTTTTATTTTAAAATATGTAAAGCATTATCTCCCTTTTCCCTAACATGTAGGCCAGGGGTATTCAATTAAAAATCACTGAGGTCCAGTTATTGCATTTCGTCCAAGTAGAAGGTCCGAACTGAAGTCCATCTTGTGTATTATAGCCTTCCCCTATGTCCACATTTTCATATGGTTTCCACAATATATATTGTTCATTTCCAATGCAGTAAATGAACTGAGTGCACAATATAAGGGGCTTTTAGATCGAACACGGCATGTCTGCACATTATTTTCTATGTCTTGCGCAGCGAGTCAAATTGAAATTTGTTCGGCCTGCACCTTCGCAACACACACACACACACACACACAAACACAAAATACACACAAAGCGTGTATGGAGATGTAATGTGCATCAACAACAACAATTATTATTATTAGTTTTATTAAAATGTGATGTAGCAGAATATCGATGTTCCATTCTTCTTGTGAAGTGATTTTCACCAAATTAGTTGAGATCAAAATAAGATTACCAACAGTGTGGAGGAACTTCCTTATCTTATCCAGAACTTTATATGAGTAAGTAAGTGGCTAATGAAAATATCATGCACCCACAGGCTATTCTTTTTTAGGGCTAACAGAGCAAGTGCCTGACCCCAAGCCAGGACAACAACAAAACAGAAGAGTTTAGAAAACCACACCGATTTCTTGCTCTGAGCCCCACGGCAAACACAGCGCGTTGAGCGCAAGCCTCGTTTGGTCTGAAAAAAAAAAAAATGAGGCTACAAATGATAATAATCTAAGAGCCGTTTGGGAGCCAGCTCTCTGAAAAGAGACAAACTTCCCATCAGCAGTAAAACTATGAGTGAACCTTTTGTTGTATTAACTGGAATAGCAGCGTCCGCTGTCAAAAGCCACCATCCAAAATAAAGCTCCATGAAAATGATTTAATCTCGTGAAATTACCAGACTGTTCACGGGTCCGGACAGAACCATCTCTCAGTCCGGATCCGGACCAAGGTCCACCATTAGGGGATGCCAGATGTAGGCAACTGTAGATATGCTGTGCAAAATTAAATTCTTTCGTTTTACGTATGAGGCTGATGGAAGCTTGTTATGCAAAATGTTTAAATCATTACACAATTGCCTCAAACCATACTCAGTGGTTGAGTGATCTCAAACACAATTATGTGGTCTCTGACACTGTATAAAAATGGGCTAAAGCATTTCCTGTAGTTAAAAACAGCTCTGGCAGCAATTGAAGCCTTAGAGTGCCTGTTCTTCTCCATATGTCTTACAGTGTTGAAGTCTGTTAGAGATTACTAAACCACCTGACACATTCTGAGGCAAATGTCTGATGATTCAGGCATATGCTTTTGCACAATGCTAGCGGGTGAGATGAGTGACTTTGTGTAAACTACTACATTTCGAGCTTCAGTGTTACATTAAAGACGGAAGAATAGGCTACCAAAATGTTATTGACTAATTTGCTGCATTTTGGATAAAAGTTGTGTAAATAAAATTTGGACAACCTATCACTTTAAGAACTAACTATTGAATACTTTACTGAAGAGAGCTTACCGTGAGGTCTGCCCCCCTGTGCTTTTTGTGTCGGCTCAGGAGTGGATTGGGCTTTCCTGCCACTCCGTCCCGGTGCCTTCGACTCGATATGTGCTGCACACACACACACACATACACACACACACACACACACACACACATACACACACACACACATACACATACGCACACACATACACACGCGCACACACACACACACATACACACACACACACATACACACACATACACACACATACACACACATACACACACACACACACATACACACACATACACACACATACACACACATACACACA
>JBBMFX010000128.1:23880899-23891409 GCA_037832545.1 Rhabdalestes septentrionalis | reverse complement strand
GATATCGGCCGATGCCCAATACATAAAAAAATGCCAAATATCGGCCCGATATATCGGTCGACCTCTAGGTGTGATGATGATGGCACCTCTTAGGAGACAAAGAGTAATACATAGTTTAACTGCATTTCAGAATACCAGCTGAACTTTTTACTGTATAAACATTCTTTGATGAACAGTCTATTAGAAATGCTAGGGAGTGCGAAAATACAAATGAGTTCTGTTTTACTATTTTCATTTCTATATTCAGGCTCTGTGCACTAACAAACTTAGGTTGTAAGAGCAGGCCAGATGTGCCTTCCATGCAAGCATTTGGATGTAAAAGGCCATGGGATGTTTTTAAGACTGGTATTATTGGAACCTTTCATTAGGGGAAGAGGGATCATGAAGGAGAAAAACCAAAAGGGAGTAAACATGTCAAACCTCCAGCTCTCCCATCTAGATCCCTCTGGACTGACCTGGCCTCTTTCTCCCCAGAGCCTTAGCTTTGTCTGTTCCAAAAAATGAGTTCTCGGTGTGGAGATAGATTCATTCGATTGGGTGTCCTGACAGCAGCTGAAACTCTACCCGTGTGGCGGTCTAGAAGGTTCAGACTGTTCAGACCTGGGTATTGTCTTTCCTCCTGCTGGAAGAGGCTGGCTCCAATGAAGCATGAAAGCAAATCCTCAATAAATAATAACAGTTTTGAATCGTCCTCAGCATCGCATGGGGCAGTTTTTCTGAAGCGTGGGAAATTTCCCTCCCACTCCAGCAACACACACTCATAGGAAGATGAGTAAAAGAAGCAAATGTGATAAACCCATGTGTGAACATGTATGAAATGAAACCACATTACAGATAAAAACGCTGTAAGTGCAACAAACCTGTAAGATTTAAACTCACATAGTGTTACATTATTTTACTAATTAAAGAGTTTTTCGTTACACCTTCACTGCATCAAGTGCAGGTTCATTAAAGTTCTACATGATTGCACATCTCATTTACAAAAAATGTTATTTAAAGGACAATCTAATTGAAAGGTTCTTTGAGAAGCTGAAAGGGATTCTTCTATGGCAGTGGTCACCAGCGATCCTGGTGATCTACCTTCTCACAGAGTCTATTTCCAATCACAATCTGTCACAACTGCTCCACCGAATCCACTTCTTCAGATAGCCTTAATTGGGTTGAAATTGATTCCTTGATTAGGTTTAAACTAAACTCTGCTGGAAAGTAGATTTCCAGGAGACGATGACCGTCGTTTTATAACATTGCTCCAAAAAAGCCTTTACTACAAAGTGTGATAATCAAGACAAACCTCAGTGAACCACTATACAATGCCCTCAAACCTTTATGTCACACATCACACACTCCATTCTGTTCTACCCCAGGCATTGGGCTTCTAGCAGGCAGATGGGACTGCAGCTGTTGGCTCCCTTGGGGCTGTCAGCTTCATGAAAGCTGTGCTGTGAAACTGGTAGAACAGAAAACCATCAAAACAAAGAAACCGCTGAGAGATATGAGCTAACGGCCGATACGCTGGAATTCTGGAATTCTGGAGTGTTATGAGGGGGAGGGTCACAAGATCGAGGTTTGGACGGAAAAAGGCATTCTTTCACATGTATCTGGTTTCACATTTAGATCATGGGCTGGCTTGTCTTGGCTCCCTCCCGATAGAATTCCTCCTGGCCTTCATGAATATATGACTGCTTTCTATGTCTGAGCAAATCCATGAGAGAGAGAGAGAGACATGGCTATCTGCTCAAGCCTGACCTCTCAGCACTCTTCTATAGAGGACAGACCACCAGCAGATTGTGGACAGGAAGAACAACATAGATAGTAGAGATTGTTATATAAAGAAGGGTTTGTCTTCTCTGAACACACATCCGCTCTAAGAAACTTGACACAAGGATATAGTAAAGTTGCCTTGGTACAGATTCCTTGCAGCAACATCATCAGTTTCTTTCATCCAAAGATTCACTCAAATCTGTAGTGACAAGAAGGGTGAGGCTAAAAAGGGCAGTCCAGCACTTACTCACAACCTTTGGAAAATGTCATGCAGCTTTGGGTGCTTCCCACTTTCCTAATGATTTGATCCAGCACTCAGTTGGTGATGGTGAGTGAATGGAAAGTGGAGGGTGAGAGCAGAAAGAACGGCAGAGAGAAGGAGGTGAAAAAATCTGAAGCCCACTGGACCTGTCTGTTTTGATGGTTTTGGATATTATTAGCATTTTTAGTTAATGTTGGGTTAAGAAATGCACTATGTATAAAGTTTATTAAGACAGGAAAACTGCAACTCTTTTTTTTGTAGTCATATTTTACAAAAAATATGTACTTTTGATTAGAATGTTTGTTAGGATGTTGCTCAAAATTATTGTTTGAAAACTAAATGATTTAAACGTACTTTTGTTTTGATGCTTCATGGCAGCAGTCATTTTCATTACATGGCTAGTTAACAGACACCCCTGTTAATATTTGAGGTCATATTAATTTATAATTGAAACTTTAAATTTAAACATCGGCAGGTGCTCGTACACCATACTGCACTGTCTGTAACCCGAACACTGTTGGCACTTTTCTGCTTATGTTTTGTGATTGCAGTGAGGTCAGCATCACATTATCTACATTATCTGATCAGTGTAAAATTCCTATAGATAGGAATCTTGCCTGTGTTAATTAAATGAACAGCTCGTTCACCTTCATGGTAGCTTGAAAATGTTTTCATTTCTGCTGGCCCAGTAAATTCTAAAAAGTATATCCTAATATACAGCTAATACAAAGTTTTACATTTCAGTCCAAATGTAGAACTGTTGCGGCAATGCATATATAATATAATCATACTGAGCAGAGTACTGCAATGGTGAATAAAGCTAAATCAGGTACACTGTTACCATGGAAAGCAACTGCTATTCTTCAGGATAAAATTTGTCAACTAAAGTAAGTGTTTAATAACCCACCTTGTATATGTATTGCTTTTTAACTGGTGCAACATGTAGTCATATTTGACCAAAAAAACAGTTTTTGCCGAGACATACTCAGATATAGACCAACTGACACACAAAGGCACTTCACCTAGGTTTTCGTTTCCCATCCCCTCAACTTGCCAGCTTCCAGCTAATCCTCCAGACTTTATGTTCTTTCACTTTTTTATCCACACAGAATCTCTCTTACTTGTGCCATCCTTCCTCCTCCCCTTCACTATACCCCATCCCATCATTCCCAGTCAGCCCATATCAATCCTACAGTTTATTTTGATTCGGAGACAAATGGTTTCTAATATCCACTCATACTTCCCATGGTGTCATAAGCACTTCAGCTGGTCCTGCTTAATAAAGATGCAAAAGATGTGCCATGTTATTGCGGCACCATGCAAAGTCACACCAAATACATGAGGTCAGCCTCTAAAAGGGGACTGACATTTGAGGCCTTCACCCAGACCTCTTTCAAGGATTTCTGAAACATAACTGAAGATTGGTCTGTCTATTAGCAGCCTTGCTGTACTATTTCCTGGACTAGGTCGAAAAGATGACTCCTCTAATGTGTTGATCCAGTTCTGCAGAGCAGGGCCTGGAACTAGAGCACTAAAAAAAGCAGCAGCTCCTTTCCAACGATAAAGGTCAGACCTCACACACCGAGAAGGTTTTAAAGTGTGGCTTGTTGATTTAAACTAATTTGAAATAATAGGTAAACAATTAGGTATATACCGTATATATAAAGATAACAGTGTTTTTCTTTGGGAAGATTATATTTACTTTAGTCTCCTACTCTATTTTAAGTAATATACTCCAGTCTCCTAATTTATTTTAATTCATTTAAGGCACAAAACCAGTCCCCATAGCTGATTGAGTTTGTATATTAAAGGTTAGGGTTAAGGTCACTTCTTTCAGCCTCTTACACTTTAATACTACAAGAATTTTGAGATGCACTGCAAATGCCATTCACAAAACACAGGAAAAATGTATTAAAAATTAGATGTTAGTGTGTATAATAAGCACACAAAATAATCTGACAGTTGTGCAGGTCAAATGTACTATTTGAGATTTAATTATTTATTTGCAATAATATAACCCTAAATATCTTAAAACTAGAGATGGATAATGTGAATATGTATAGGTTTTGTCAAGAAACTATTCTGATTCCATGTGTAATATTAAGTCATATTAAATCTAAACCTGTTATTTTTATGTAAATCATGGGTTTCCCCATTTGGAAAGCAGACTTAGTACATGATGGCCTAATTTAAATGCTTTGAGTCTCACATTGATGCTATATTGACTCAAGAGACTTGAGTTAGAGAAGTAACTTACTTCCCTCTATGTATTATTCTGCATGGAAACAAAATGTTTTTTTTAACAATTTAAATGCTTAATGTATGCCTTTTACATCTTGTTAATATCGAGCACCATAGGTTTTGTCAGTGCCTCTTTGGTAATGCATTTTCTTGGTGTTTGTGTTAAATTCTGACCTGATTTGCTTGTGTCAGCATCGGTGGTGGGTGGCAGGGCGCCTGTTGGTGAGGGGGAGGAACTGGGTCCAGGGGGTGGTTTGTCACTTTCCTGTGGACGAGTCTTGGAGGTCTCAATGCCTTTGACTCTCCTGGCATGGCGATTCCCCTTGTAGTGGGCTTCTGCCTGACTCTGAAAAGAACAAGATACTTTCAGGACCCTATTCCAAGATTTCCTATGGATTCATGTCACTTGTCAACATGTCAACAATGCATTAGACACACCAACCTCTTTAAAGACTAGTCAACCACTAGCACTTCATCTGTGGTTAGGTTCTGACCACAATGGACAAGATATTAAGAGATCCAATCCATTGTGGAAAGGATTTTTCTGCCACCTATATGGCCTACATCACAAAATGGCCAATGTCTTCAGGTTTGAGGCAACTGTACCGAATTATAGCAGTTACTGAATAATTTGCTTTAAGATTATAACCTAAAAACAACAAAGGATAACTTGCTCAGAGGTGTTAGCAGCTGGAAAACAACAAAACAATCCACCTGCTGGTGTAGGATGTAGTAATAAACGTTGGAATAAGTAAATACTCATTAACAAAACAACCCATTCATTACAAGGCAAGAAAATACACCGGCCGCAGTCGTGATGTCATACTACAGTAACAAAGTACACCAGCTTGGCTACAGCTGACCACAGTGAACCCTACTTAAATAATGCCTGCCAGACTTTTGAGTGCCATTCTATATCCACTGGGGACTGCAGACCAGCAGACTGCAGGCAGCTTACACTTGCATCCATTCTGCACTCAACAAGGTGATGTGAACCCTACTGGCCTACGCACTGAGGTTCTGGGGACCATTCAACTGTGAGACTGGACATCCTGTCGTCCTTTTCTAGCACCCTAGCTCAACAGGGTATGCAAGGACTGTCATGTTATTTGCAGGATTATATGAGACATACCAACATAATAGAAAATGGGCCAAAGAGCACAAACACAAATATTTAAATTGCACTCCCTGGCACACAGCCCTTCAATTGATGGCATTTTTTTAGTCCTGCCATGGTATAAATATTTGCTGGGACCAGGGCTATTTAACAACCTTATTGGCTGCTCAGTGTTTGTAGGGGGGCTGTTGGTTTTCTTTAACAAAAAATACCTGCCAAACCCTCACACCTTTAAGGGCCGGGCCAGAGTCTCAGAGAAAATAATATTACACTGTAATTGTTTGTCTTGGAAGACACATTGGTCTGAGAATGTTACCAGGTAACACCAAATGTTTGGCTAACTCAGGCTGTGGTCAGTGAAAAAAAGAGGCACAGATGGACATGGAAAAGCAGACTATTATGCCCTTAATCTCTGGGAACATTCCCATCCCTGTGGTGCTGGATGGTACACTCTGCTCATCCATCATACTGTTGACTCGACCTCTGGTGGGAACACAATGTGGATGCGTCCAGAAATGCACATGTAGGACCATCACACAAGGTCTACATCATTGTTATGGAGCTCAGTGTGGGGCACAGACCTCAAAGAACTTTCTGGGCCAATACCAATCACCAGTAATTATTATCTTGCATGTATCTATGTATAATATGTTGCATGTACAGTCTTTAAATGACCAAATCATTATTGTCAGTTACTGTAAAACTACTTAGCAATCGCTCTTATAAACGTCTGCTTACGATGGGAAGAGAATGTTTCCATTATTAGTTTAGCAGTCGGCTTCCTGTGTAAATAGACAATTCAATCTCCAGTATCTTGTGTGTGGGATGACGTGATGCTTTTCACTGCTTTGAATGCAAATGCTCACCTCTAATGAATATACATGTATCGGTGTGGTAGTGAACATGTGAATATCTGACCATTTCATTTTAATAATTTATTATTTTCATTCATTACTTAATGAACAATACAATTTTCAAACTTGGTTAATACCCTTGCCACCCACATACCTATATGTCCACTATGGACACATTAGCTAGACATTAGCCAGCAGCGGTTCATGGCAACAAGCGTAGCCCACTGAAGAATACAGCCTATCAGGACGGTGCTGATGATTATTAAGTAGCAGGATTATCTCCTGTCATTCTCCCAGAAGAGCTGAGAGTTGATGACAGCTGCTGCAGGCATGGAGAGGCACAGCGAGAATGAATGCCCAGAACTGGAGCACAACTGAAGGCAGAAAAACACAGGGGGGAAATATGCTTTGAATTTACTTGATTTAGTTCTCAGCTTGGTTCTCAAATGATTCCAGAAAAAAGAATCCATTTTATGGTTCTTTAGGGATCCAGAAGTGGTCCAAAAAATCCCCCAAAATCCTTGGTACGTTTATTTTGGGTGCACATTTGCTCCACATCATACAAGCGTATAATGTTCTCCTTAATATTGATTACTGTTGGGAATACTTGATGTAATATATTTGATTCATGTGAAATAATGTACATGTTTGAATCTGGTCCATTCAAATTACAATTGTATTTTTTTCAGTGGCATGGCTCTGTGGCAAAGGAGCAGACTGTTGTGGCTAACAGGCTAAACATCAGCAGAGAGTCTCATGGCACTGAGGTTCGAAGATCAGAGCAAAAACAGGCTATGTGGAAGCACAGATGCTGGGAGACTTGAAGCACAAAACAGAGGAAGGGCTGACCCGGGCCCACCTCTATGGCAGCAGCAGACAGACACATCGCGGGGACAAGACGGGCTGACTGTGGGCTGTAATTGGTGGTGACAGAGCCTTATATAGCTGGTGGTCTGTAATCAAAGCCCTTGGGGGACTTTAAGGAGTTGCCTGTCTAAAGCTGTGAGATCAGAACAGAGGTCACTGAGGAAGAGCGAGGTCACTGCTTAGCAAGCCCACATCTCTGGGATCAAGGAGGACTTAGTAGAAGATCTGAGACTCTGAATGATACCAGCAGACGTGCACACTCATTTAACCCCTGCCAACAAGCCACAAATAACATGCTCAAGTCCAGGTGTTGAGTATGTGTTAAAAAGCAAACACTCGCGTCAAGGTCACTGATGGTCAAAATAAATGTCAGAAGGAGTAAATAGGCTCATAAGCTAAAAACTAATTGAAAAAGACATCCTATGATGAGCACCATAGATGCTTTTACCAAGCATTACAGAAAAAAAGGCATTCATTGTTACCACATGTGCAAATACTGGATTCTGCTGATTTTTTGGAGACACTGCTTGGTGTGAAAATAAAGTTTTCTAAATTATTCTTGTCTTTGATGGTTCTAGGAAGACCATTTTATTAGAAAGGACCTTTTCATTATCTGATATTTTACATTGGAAAGAGGTTCTCCACACAGACACAGCTCATTTAAAACTATTCTTTGAAGAACAATCCACAAAAGTGTGGACCATCTTAAGGTCCCCAGGATCTGTTTTTAGATCCACTACTTTAGAGGATCTGGATGCACCTGAGAGGAAATTAACTTGAAAGCGCATTATGGTCAAAGCTCATGAAATTCATGGACCACTGGCTTATGCATTTCTCCTCAAGGACAAATGAGGACACCGTCTTATACAGTAGCGTGTAGTGTTCTGCAGGCATGGATTAATGTTTCTCTTGGCCACGTGTGCTCGCAATGGCCGATGAAATTACTAAATACAGCCAATAGACTGAGATAGCAGCAGGGGGAGCAGCAGTCACAGTCATTTTAGAGCTTGGTGTAAACCCTTCTGTGGGGTAAAGCTCCTCTAGTGACAGAGAGTGATGGGCCCAGAGACTGACAAGCAATAAGCCACAGGGGAGGGTGACTGCAGCTTTAAAGCCAAGGGTTGTGGGGGTTGGGGGTAGGGGCATTTGAGACACGCATTCAACTCTATCTTGCAGCAAACACTGGCACAATGCATTGACATCACTCTCCTGCAGCACGGCAAGGTTATACCTCTATCTCACGGGAGAGAATGGGCAGGGAGGGGAGAGAGACAGAAAGGACACTGGAGGCTGCTGCCTTGCGACAGCACAGCAACACAACTCCAACAAAGCCCCCAGCCTCCAGCTTGATGAATGCAGCTTGTGATAAATACTGGCAGTCAATCTGCAGCTTTATTTTTCCCACAGTAAATATGCTTCCTTATCAGAGAAGGGGGATTAGGAATATATGAATCCATAATGAGGCGTGAAATGGCGGTGGCATGGGGCGAGCGGACGGATTTTTTTGAAGGGAATCAATGCGGCACTCTCATCAGGCGGCACTGCTGTGGGGAAGTACTGCATTCACACCAAGCAGGCCACTCCTCACATGCGAGAATTATAACATGATCTTCTCTGAACATGGTGCAAAAAAATAGCAACTGAAATATTCTGGTGTGGCTAATGCTGCATGATAGATGGGTCGGGGTTCTCAGCACATCAGCTATAGGTGCTTTGATGTTGTGCAGAATCTTTGCCTCCTGTTGACTGGATATCTATCTGTCTCTGTCTGCCATGTGTAGCCATGAAACAGTACTCCACTCGCTAAGCACACATCACAAACATGATTTCATCCATGCGTACGACAGTATCGGTGCCTGCATGCCTGCAGGGAGGCACTGAGCACACTGAGGGTGTTGAAATTGGGGTGGTATGGTGGTGTCATTATAGGGCAGCTGCTGGTGGTGGAGATGTCCACTTAGAGGTGAAGTGCTTAGTGTTTTATTGTTCAGCATGTGTCAATATTTACGAGGGTGCTGTGTGTCAAACTGGTTTGACTAGTAGGTCATGAGCCAAGCTATAAAAAGAGAGATTCTTCATATACATAAGCCAGCCCAGATTTCACAGCTAGTATAACTACAACATCATGACCAACTAAAGAATGCAAAATGATGCAGTGATTCATTAAAATCACCTGAGTCAAGCCCTTGGATGTTTTAATATTTGACCATTTTCATATAAACTGTTTGGGTGCCAGAAATTTAAGTGGTTCTTTAATTGCTATTTCACCTAAATTTAGAAACCCAAACTGCTAAAGCAAATATCAGGTCTGGAAAAAGAGACGCTTTACATTTTAAGCCATTGTAAGCTCTCAGTGTGTCTTCTCGTAAATCATTTGTTACTACTTTGGCCCAATAGCTACTTTACAGGCCTCCACAAGCACACCAAAAAAAAAAAATCTCCGTTCAACCCTTGTCCCTCAGTGTCTATGGCTTCTGCTCAAAGTGGGCCATACATCTGCTGAGTGGAAGCTTGAGATTACAGCCCTTCCACCAAGAACACCACATTCTACCCATGATTACAGTGCTTCTCCATAAAAATAGCACAGGATTGCGGGGCACTCCCAGGATTCGCTCCCTAACTAGCCCCATGCACTATACACTGCCTATCACAGCTGCCACCTGAACTCAGCAACAGAATATTCCAGGCTCCAGTTTCCTTTAACAAGCAAAACCACTTAAATGCTATTCAATTTACAGTCCACAGAGATGATAACTGCTCTCACAAATAACCATAGTCCTCTTTGTAGTAAGACTGTCCTGACAATCTCTTTTGCTGAAAAAGGAGGCTTTTCCTTTTTAAAAACATATCGGCATGCTTAGCTGAATAAGTGTCCACCCCCACAAGATCTTAATCAATGTTGCATGTTGATTGGGACTTTAAAAAGCCCCCTGAAATCAAAAGGAAAAGTAAAATCCTATTTCATGCTCTAAGGCCTCCCCAGCAACATGGAAATGTTATGCAGATACATACCGCAGCTGCACGGAGGTGGATTTACAGTGTTCTACTTCTGGAATGAAAAGCAGGATCAAAAAGATTCCTCAGCAGCCCGAACAGAACACCCTTCATGCATACGAAACACATGTCTAATGATGCCACATGCAAGCACTCAGAATCGTAACAATAACAAACACAGGCTCCTCTCCAGTGAGCCCAAACAGAACATTCAGACAGTGATCAGACACAGCCAGTGAAGTGGTATCAGACAGAACGCGCACCTCTGAGTTGAATCGAATCTGGCAGACGTTACAGGAGATGATGGGCCGCTTGGTCTTGACCAATGGGACTCCGAAGGTGTGGTTGCTCACTGCCTTCTGAACAGGATCCATCTAGAATAAACAGAGGAAGAGAGAAAGCGTGCATGTGAGA
>JBBMFX010000128.1:23855865-23871594 GCA_037832545.1 Rhabdalestes septentrionalis | reverse complement strand
CACACACACACACACACACACACACACACACACACACACACACACACACACACACACACAAACACACACACACATACTCACTCAATCTGTCCAGATGCAGTGGAAATGTCATGCACTCTCCTCCGCTTTCTCCTCTCCTTCTCTCATTTCCTCTCTCTCTTTCTCAGCTTGTCAATTTCACCCCTCCCCCTGCTCCCCCATAGTGACTCAAACACTTACACTAAATGCCTCCCAAACTCTCATGCAGCTGCACCACAGGCTGTATTACAGACACATGTGAAAACATCATGAACCATGAAAACGAATCATACCCCAACATCCATCCATCCATCCATTTCCTAACCCTTTATCCCACACTCGGGGTCGGGGGGAGTGGGGGGGATGGCTGGAGCCTATACCAGCTGCTACGGGCGACGGCGGGGTTCACCCTGGACAGTCGCCAGCACGTCGCAGATCATACCCTAACATGTTAAAGTGAAATAAAATCCACATAATTTTGTAGGGGATCAGTCAAGACCTGTGTGTGATCTCTAAAGTTTCCCTGATTAGGTTTCCACTGGAGCAGTAAGACTGCTGTAGCTAGTCTCGCCACAGACTGTGTGAGCAATCTCAAACAGACTTGCTTTAGTTGTTTCAGACACAAAAAGTATAGACATAAGTATGGATAAAATGGACAAAAACAGCTGGTCACTGTTTGTAGCTCACCAATGTTGTTTTGTCCATTTTCACAAATAAAAATACTCCTGTGGTGCCTTGTCAGTACATTAGGAGGCAGGTGTGTGATAATTCAGACATGCAGTTTGTGGTGATAAACTTCCATGACTTTTTAGCTACATTAGCCTCGTAGCTGTAGGGCAAAACTAAATGAGGTTTAATTTACAATGGAAAAAGCTATGAAAGCCTGTGTGGACTTCTACTATGGTCTTCAACTGTGTTATGGAAAACAGGCACCACAGTAGAAGAAGGAGGCTGAATTCCTGGAGGATGCAGCAGGTGAACAGCAACAAGTCAGCACACAACCTGCCCGCTCCAATGACTTTGAACGGAAATTCCTGACTCTGCAGCATGAGCAAGAGTGTGTGTGCGTGTGTGTGTGTGTGTCAGGCACTCGAGAGCCTCCACGCCACAGCCAGCTGCTGCTGATAAATTATGCAGGCACGTCTGTGCCTACGAGCACATCTATTTAGACAGGTAGGTAGATGGCAAATCACATTAAAGTCACATTAAAGCTCCTGCGTGAAGGAATACGGGGTGGAAAGAGTCAGTTGTCTCCCACTTCTTACCCATGCAAGTGTACGTTTGAGTAAGAGATGTGGATTAGCTTGGCAAATGCTGTCATCATGGACATAAAACCTGGTATGAAATGGTTTCCCAGACCTAAATCTTTCAGGGTTTCATAAGCAGGCAATTCCCATTCCTGATAGGATCCAGGCTATGGATGGGATAAATGTGAACTCCAGCAGGGTTCAATGTGCCTCACTTTTATACATCAGTAAGTCATTTGACCCATGTAAACGCCCCGAACCTCCCTGCTTGTTTCTTCTCAGTGGAGGGGCTCTATCAAGGGAGCTTCAAAAACAGAAAACTTCCCTCTTAGGCTGTTCAGCTTCTTAGGTGCAGATCCTTTCCCAGGAAGTGTGAACTATAAAAAATAAATAAATCATGTCGATTTTAATTTAATCAGCCCAGTTTGAAAGTGTTCTTGAAAATTTGGCACTCACAAAATGTGAGTAAATCAGCTGAAATCAATCCATTACATTAAAAGAAATGAACCATGCTTTTTCAAGACTCCGAGGATTTTCAACTTATATTGGGAGATGCAAACTAAGTATAGTAATTCTGCTTTTTTACTTAAAGTAGTGAATTTATGACTTTTTTGATGATTTCTCTTATCCAGATGGGATCAACATAATGAAATTTAGTTTTAATATGCTGACCACACAACACAAAAACTGCAATGTTCCAGCTTATATCTGTCTTACACTCATTTGTTAAAGTAATTTCAATGAAACACTTTGCTGTTTCCTTGACAAAAGTGCGTTTGATCTTTGCAGAGTTAATCACACATCTTTCCCCCTGGGTTCAGGCTCCAGCTGTTTGCACAGTGGATGTGTCTTTCTCCTTGTCTTCCTGAACATCTCTGTCTTACCTTTACCTTGGGTGTGTGCCAGGGAGTTTTTCTATTTTGATCTAATCTGTTCTGTTCCACTCTATAGCTCACTTTGGTTCTCGAAGCAAGAGAAGACTGATAAGCATGAACAAAATGAATTAAATCTACGCCAGTAAGACAATTTCAACAAACTTTCACAGCTGAGTTGGAAATATCAAGTTAAGCTTATCAAATTTTAGTATATAACTGGTTTAGTATATTACTGGTACCTAATTTACTTCAAATAAAGAATGAGCATAGAATTTTTGAGCATAGAGGTCACGATGATATAGTACAGATGATAATACAAGCAAGGTTTTGTTTTGTTATTAAAATATTTTCATTCGCATTTGTGCCATGCTTGTGTTCATTTTCATGCAAATATACAAAAAAACAGAGATATAAATGCAGAGCTGAAGCTATTAAGGAAAATAATCATTTTTATTATGTGTGCTACAGCCTCGGAGAGGCTGTCCAGGTGTGGTGTCCTGTCACCAGAAAAACCCTTTTCATTACTACCTGGGTGGGAGAATTCTTGTAAATGTCAGTGTTCCATCAGGCAACGGCCCACACACTCCAGTGTGTCTTTATTGGTGTCCTACAGAGGGAGGTCAGTGTGTCCTCCCAGGCTCTCCAACACCCCCATCTGCTGGGCAGCAGGCACATTCCCCCCTATCATTCTCTCCCTACCTCTTTCACCATGGGTCTGTGGAGCTATGACTCCCGGGCTTTACGGTCTGCTGCAATGTTAATACCTTAACAATTGACTGTCTGCGAACCTGATTTTACTGAAACTGTAAGAAAAAAATGACTGGTATTAAGTACGCAAACATTCATAATCGCTTTCTCAACATCAAAACGTCATTCAGCCTTTTATTACAGATATAATTTAGAAGATTTGGAAGCAAAACCACGGGGGTGATTTCGAGTCACTTGGTTTAGATTTGTGGAGTTGGCGCATAAAGACCATTTTTTTTGCTTTTTCCACTATCAGACATAGCCAAAGGGCATGCCATATTTTAGAGTGGCAACAAGTGCTAGCATGCAGCCAAGCCAAGCCCCAAATCATAATCAAAATTGGCTTCTATACACAACCAAAGCCTCAGGCGCACTTTGCTCACATGATTGGGCTGTCGTTATCGTTTTTGCTGACTAGGAGCCTCATTTGCATTGCAGAGCACAATCTGCGAAAACGCAAAGTGTGGATGGACATGGACCAGGACTGCTGAGTGAGAAAAATGGCCAACACTGGAACCTGAAATGATTAGCCATTGCTCATGCTTTATTATTCCAGACCCAGCAGAAATCAATGGATGTGACCAAAGGAGACAAACAGCCCACAGACATTTGAAAAGCTGCAGACGGTGGTCAACATATCGGACACAGGAAAGCATCTCTTACTAGCATGTTTAGACAACCGTGTTTCATACACCTCTGCCTATTCTGCCAAGGCTGGTAGCCCAGACTACTGAGTAACTACTATAAACAAGTAATGCATTTACCGTTTGCATTCTAGGAATATAGTCATCAAAAATTAAAACTAATTTGCAGCATGGGGCCCCAAAAGTTCATTTATTGCCTTTAAGTTAAAGCTGAAGAGAATATGTTAAAGGTGCAACTTTTCATATGAAGCAACTCTAAAAGGGTTTGTTTAAGTCTTGATGAAATAATTATGCATGCAATAATTAAAAAATGATGAAATCGTGGAATTCCCACTTTACATACTTCAAACAACTCATTAGTCTCCGGGGTTTTTGGGATGAATACCTGCAGCCATGCCAGCGATTTGTGAATAACACCGGATACCCTTGAATTAGGGTTTGGTTTCTAAAGGCTCTGAAATCTGCATGCATTTGGTAGAATGAAGTGTAGATAAGGATGAAGAGTCCTCAGAGGCCTTCTGTTCGAAGAGTTCTGCCGACTATGCTAAAATCGAGATAGAGTCCAAAAGATTAGGGTAGGCAATTTGCTAGTCAGTTAAAATTGAGGAAGAAACCAACTCATTGAGGTGTGTGTGTGACATTACTCAATAGAAATGTAAAGAAGCAAAAATGTGTTAAAATTTGAGATCCCATTTTACATGTAATTATTCCTTGAAGGATCATTAATGGAATCATTGCCCAAAAAGTGCAAACAACCTGATCATTACAAGGTACTCACTGTGTTAAAATTGTGGAAGAGTCCAACGCTGTGAGGCGGGGGTGTCTCCATGGGGAACTGCAGGAAAGGCTTCATGTCCAAATGAGGCTGGATGACTGTGGGGGTCCGCAGAAATGTGGGAACCGCCCCCGTTCGGTTGATACTTCCTGTAAATAAAGGAAAAGAGGAGGTTTTTAGTCACATTTAACCTCTGTGAAAACAAACATCGCTACTAATTCTGAGCAGGCATGCATGTGAAGGAGTAATAAAGATGCTGGCATATGAGGCTGCTCTGTCGAAGCACCTTTTGTCTGCATTAATTCAACACATAGCTGTAAGCCTTGTGTTACGAAACAGCCTGAGCCCCTGTCACTGTCATCCCCCTCTCTCTTCCTCTCTTCCTCTCTCTCCCCTCTCTCTCCCCTTATCCCCTGCCACCAGTGCAACCTTGTGGATGAGTCTCAGAAAGAAGCCACTCTTCAGAATGCAGCTTTAGCAAGCAGTTACTTAAAGCTGCTTAATTTTCACAGCTTGATTTTCCTCGCCTCCAATTCCCTGCAGTCTTAAATCTCTCTCTCACCTCGCTCTCCCGCTCTCAGCCTCCTTCTTAATCTCAGACATATTTTTTTGCTTTTTCCCACTGCTCTTTCAAGATTGCTTGTCAAGCTTCTCCTACTCTCTCTTGATTTTGCAGCACAGTTCTCAGATTGGTTCTCAGTGAGGGCCTTTACTGAATTGAGCCAAAAACAGCACTGCTGTTGCACTGTGTGTACCTGTCAGAATTTGTCAGAGAGAGAGGAGAGGAGAGGAGAGGAGAGGAGAGGATAGGATAGGAAAGGAAAGGAGAGGAGAGGAGAGGAGAGGAGAGGAGAGGAGAGAATGGAAGAGACATGAAGGAATGAGAATGGAAGGGCAGAGATAAGAGTGGAAGGGAAAAGAAGGTATTCATAAGTTTTATTCATTGCTCTCGTTATAAAATATCCTTACATTATCAGCAGAGACCAATTAGTTAATCGTAGTTACCAAATAATAAGCCTACAGACACATTTTTTAATGTTAAGCCTGCTCTTTAAGGGGTCACACCAAGGTTCAGCTGCTTCACAGCTGTGTCTGGAAGCCTCAGGCCTGGACAGGCCTCTGCCTCAGTGTGTGACAAGATGTAAAAGAGCATGTCTCAGCACTAAACCTCAACAGGCGTTCAGGGTTCAGAAAGTTTATTTAACCCAGAGGAACTCAGTAGAAAACACTCGAAAAGATGTTATATGATTTATGCTATGCACACTGAAGTAAGTGATTTATTTATAAGACAAATAGTGGTTAGGGGTTGTTCTGTATACATTGTCCATTATTGCATGTAATAGACATATGTATTAAATAGTGACATGTAATGCAAATGTTGAAATGAATTTAACTGAACTGAATAACACTGTCAAACACAGTCAAACTGAAAGACAAGCAGTCTTAAATGGCCACTGAGAGAAAAAAGCATGTGCCAGATGATACTCTGCAAGTCCTGACTACCTCACACACTTGTGTGACCTCGGTTCAACTCACATATTTAGACTGAGACATGTGTTTAGTCCTCTCTACCGGGCACTGACGGAGATTCTCCACTGCCCCTGACTGCAGCTCACAGCAGAGTGCCCTCTGAACTGCAGCACACGTCACTGCTGCTGCATTTGTCATTGCAATGCGGCATTGGCATCACACACTGAGTGTGTGGCTCAGCCAATGAGAGACGGGTATGATGCCAGCCTCTTTAGTCTATTCTCATGCCAGCTGTGAAACAGTGTGGAAATGGTGACAACAGAAAGAGGGTGGGGGTGGGGTCAGAACGGCAGAAGACTGGACAAAGTGTGGGTCAGTGGAGGTGGGAGGGAGACGTGTGTGTGTGTGTGGTATGTGTGAGCAGGCTGCGGGTTCAGTTGTCCTTGTAATAAAGTCATAGCGTATGTGTGT
This sequence comes from Rhabdalestes septentrionalis, assembly GCA_037832545.1. Classification (NCBI taxonomy): domain Eukaryota; kingdom Metazoa; phylum Chordata; class Actinopteri; order Characiformes; family Alestidae; genus Rhabdalestes; species Rhabdalestes septentrionalis. The sequence continues at coordinate 23,865,347 of JBBMFX010000128.1, read as the reverse complement.
GTGCGTGTGTGCGTGTGTGTGACAGTGCACCACAGCCAGCATGTATAAATCAGGTCCCGGCTACTTCCTTGACCTAGTGTATAATTACCTCATTAAATTAAAGCACCCTTTCGGGACCCGGCTCTCATAGTAAATCAGACTCATGCAGCATGAACGTGTGTGTCTGCCTTCTTTTATATATTGGTGCTGGCATAGCAAAACCATATATCTCTGGAATTGTTTATTTACTGGAGATAGAAAAGAATTCAATTTTAATACTTCAAAGCAGGATTTATTCATTTTATTTAGTCTGTTCATCGTGAAATATTCTCTCAACAAAAGGGCAGCTGGCATATAAAAATACAGAAAAAAGAGAAAACACATTTCAACAATATTTCTACAAGCATATTATTCTCACAGGGGTAGACATATTCTCGTAACTGGAACATTTGGAGACGACCATAAATACGTTTGGTGTGGGTGGGTGGGAGTGTAAACATATTATGGTGAAAACAACCAGAGGATGAAATGTCAAAACCAATCCAACATCTCATGAATGTGCACATCTCATGGTGCGCTCTTCAACGCTGCAAGCTTGTTATTAGCCCATGGGTGTAAAAGTTAGCAGGACCCTCATAAAACTAGTCACAAGTTTTAGTTGTTGCAAAAGGTAAAGTCTAGCATGATAATGATCATTGATTAAAAACCACAACCACTGGACATCCTGAACCTCGAAAGATGGTATGTTGAATCAAATTTAAGTATAAGTGTGGGTTCTTGGGAGGTGAGATTAGGGTTCACGCTGTCAATAGGTGACAAATTAAGCTTAAACTTGCAGTGTGCATGAATCTAATCTTGCATAAAATAATGTAGCATCTGTGTAACAGTACAAAGGCTGGAATCCTGTTTTATCTGCTATATATACTGTTACCTTGTGGGTTGATAGGCTAAATGCAGAGACTTAACTTCTGTAACATGAAATATACTGTTGTTTGTTGTTTTCAGCATCAGTTTATAACATTTACAGGTTTGAATATGAGAAGCTGACCTCCTGGGTCAACTATCCTTATTAAAACTAATGTTAAAAGAGCACAGAACAGAGACATTTGCAAGAAGGTTATAGAGAAACTTTACCAGAGAGTGTTTATAAGGAATCTGATCTCCTATTCCCCCCGTTATATAAAAAAATGGATAATCTTACATGTAGGAATTTTCAAAATTTTTCACAATTACTTTTAATTCACAAAACTTTTCACAATTACTACATAAAATAGTACGTGAAAATGTATCAGCCTATTTCTGTTCGATTACTGACTGGTTCTGAGCAGCTCGTTGTTGGTTTGTGCTCATTGACATCCTAAATATACAAGTCAGTGTTTGAAAGTCCTTTAACTGGAGCTGAACGGTCTTTTAAGAAAAGACAGCAGACAGCAATATTTGATTCTTAGGAAAAGAAGTGCATTTGTCTATATGAACACGATGACTCATTCATAACATCTTGGACTCCCTTGGGAGCATCCCCTAGCATCCCATTAACCCAAAAGACGTTATCAGGTGTCAGTTGTCGTCAACGCAATTTCTCTGGGTGTAGCCTTGTTAAAGGCTACTATCCAGCACCATAAGTGTAACAAGCCCCTAGGCATGGATTCTCATTATGAGATCATATCTGGCCCCGTGAGACTAAATATATGCACACGGTCGCATGAGCAAACGTAAAATAGCCTTCACACGGTGATGTGTCATCCATGGCGAATTAGTCTTAATTACCATGTAACTGCCACATTTAGCAAAAACAAATGCTATGAATTGTGAGGTCTTCATAAGACAGTGATGATGTTCATGGAATTTGATACATTTGAACATAACCAGACATAAAAAGCCCCGAGCAGCACTGTCATATGGGGTGGATTAGGTTTAATTAGCATAGGAGGGCTACATATAGCGAAAAATAAACAAAGAAATAAAGAAATACAGCTGTCTCAGCTCAGATCAGAGGATTTATACATCAACTCAAACAAGCGAGCTGATTAGACGCCGGCAGTGCTGCTAGATCCTTTGCTGACGGACAAACCGCCTTGATGATAATACTGCGGTCTTAACAGCTTCATCAAACCCCCACAGTGCCCGGCAGCTATGTTGTTTTGCCCCTGGATGATCTGCATTCTCTTCTAACTGGCCCCAGCAACCTGATAGGGGCACAAGTGAATGACAGACATGGGGGCATCAGGGCCTTTAGAAGTCGTTACAGGCCTGTGACATTTGAAGAATCCTGAAACGCACACGGAGGCCGTAATCACGTCTTTGAATCAGCCCGCGGTGACCGCAATACCGTACACTTAGTGAATATGTTCCATTAAAACAGTAATGTTCTGTTGATGGGAAATATAGTCCTGGCTACAATAAAACCTCTTGTCTTTTTAATATTTTTTTTTTCTATCAGAGGAATAAACCGTAATACGTTAAACTATGTATATTTTGAATTGCTGCCTATGTTCTGTAAATACACCAGAGCACAAACTGAATTTAATTTATCTTATTACATACAGCCTTTTGGTCACAAGGTCTACAAATGTTTAACAAAACAATAAATCATCAACTTTTTTTGCAAATATATTAATGCAAATTACATGTAGCTAAACAATTCAAATAGGCACTCTTAGAACACCAACTGTGTTGATGAATTTGATCTAATATATTTTATTTATACAGCAACGATGTACAAAATGTCCATGTGTTGACTCTTTAGATTTCATGGGTGCTGGGGCGGGTGTGAAAGGATCATTCAGTGCAGTTTGTGAAGGAGGATTTAAGAACTACTATTTGGTGCAAATAACAGAAGCACAGTACATTAGTATGTGTCAGGGTGGGGGTTGGGGGGAGTGCAGGGGGTTTATAAATAGACAGAAGGGCATGGGAAGATCAAAGGCACTGGAAAGCAATTCACCAAACTGAAATAATTCCGGGTCTGTTCGGCCCTGATAAATGGAATATCAGACATTTGTGCTCCTCTCTAATACTCCAGCCTGGCAGTCCTCTTTCTGAGTTGGCGTGTTCACAATTTGTGCCGAGCTCACATAGTAAAGGAGAGAGGCGATAGTTGAAGAGGTGAAGATAAAAAACATATGTAGTGATCATGACAGGATCAAGAAGGAAACAGACTAAGAAAAGAAAAATAAGTTTGCTGAGAGGTTGTTTATGAATAAACGTTCAGTAGCCCTTCACTCCTGAGAGTCCACATCTCAATTCCTCCCCTCATCTAAATGCAGAACACACATAGTTTGGAAACCATTTAAAACAAGTACTTAACAATATGCGAGGTGTTAAACTCTGAAAGCATATATGATGGCCGACATTTCAGTTCAGAGATTGATGTGTTGGTCTCTCATAGCAACATAATTTACTCAGTTATCATATCAAAACCTTATTTGACCTTATTGACTACTAAAATTTGGTTACCGTTTCAATTAGAGTTGCAAAGGGGTGGAAAATTTCCAGTAAATTTCCATGGAAACTTTGGCTCGGGAATTTTGGAAATATTCCAGAAATGAAAATTTCCACAGGAATTTGGGGAATTTGGGGAATTTATGGGAATTAACTGGAAATTTTGGATGATTTAAAGAAACATAGATCATATTAATCATATACCAACAATATACTTTTGTCATAGGCAGTCATTTTTTCAAAAGGATACAATTAAAAATACATGACTCCGATTGTCATCTAATGTCAGTAGAACTTTATGAATGCTTATTTCAGTGAGCAATATATTTTGATTTTGCTAGTTAAAATTTAACATTGTAGAACAAATTTCATAACATATCAAATAAATAACCAAAACTTACTTAACTGTACTGTATGTAGTCCTCAAATGGCTGTCTCTGTGTTGTATGTGCCTCAGAAAGGTTGCTTTAGAAGTTCAGAATTCTAGAAATCATTGTGTATGTGATTTGAGGATGCACAATGCATGTAGGGGGTGTGGCCTCAATAGCCCTGCATTAAGAAGTGTGTTATGGCCCTGAATAAGAAATTATAGACTACTTAACTTTATCTCATTGTTTATCTCATTGTTTTAACCAAGACTGTGCTTTATTATTATATTAAGTTCCTAACCTTAAACTTTGATCATTCCCAGTTTATTCCCATTAATTCCCATTAATTCCCATGGAAAGTTTCCAAAATGTGCAAACCTAGTTTCAATGCCATATACATTTCAAGATAAATAGACAGTAGAATGACTGAAAATAACACGCACTCTCTCCTATAATACAGTTTCCATTTCAAAGATTCAAGATTGATAATGGATACCATATCATTCATATTAGTAATACCAATAAAAATACATAATATTTTAATGTTATGTTTATTATCTTAAATATTGAAATTAATTGTAATGATTTTATTATTACACATTTACTGTTTATAATTATTATCATTTCTTTTTAATTTAATGTTTAAATTCTTTAATTGTGTAAAATGACCTTGAGAGTCTTGAAAGGCACTTATAAATAAAATGTATTATTATTATAGTTAAAACTGCTATTTTTACCACAATAAATTATCTGGCAGTATTTAACTCCATAGTAAATTCACAACACAGGTGTAAGGATTAAAATGAAATCAAAATCAAAACAATGTTATTGAATACAACATTTTAAAATCAATAGATGAAATGAAGACTTAGAAAAGTGCAGATACACACACACACACACACACACACACACATACACATGTATGCAAATGTAGTTGGACTTCCACAGCTATCTGAGCTCCATCTCATTAGTCGACTGGTCAGTTCAGATGCAAGGGGTCAGTGGTTTAATTGGTCGAGGTGGGGCAAAAATGAGTGCAGTTTGTGTCTTCAGGTGAAGAGCGAGCTGCCCAGGGGAGCAGAGCTACGGCACGGGGCTCAGACAGCCTGTCCCCCTGTGCAACATTACAGCAAATCATTATTTGAATACATGGGCTGTTTTGTAGCGAAGGGAGCTGGGAGCTGTTCTCCCCAACGACTGTCTGCACCATCATTGTGAACCTCTCTCTCTGCCTCAGAGAAAGAAAAAAGGGGTTCAGAGACAAGTGCATGGAATGAGAGAACAGGACAGTAGGAGGAAGGGGGGATTTTGGTTTTGGATGAACATGAGTGTCCCCAGGTGAGATGCAATGACCCTGGACTAACTGTAAAGAGAGAGTTGATGAGTCAGCAAAGTCCCTTCCCTCAGAGAGTCCCACAGGGGCCCTCACTGAGTACATGCCATGAAAAGTGGGCTAAAATCTCAAAAACTATATGCAATCTAGCTTTTGCTCCAAGCAAATATTATCCATCCGAAGGGGTCGGCAATGTGATAATAATTTCGAATCTAAGACTATAATGTCAGCACTTCTCGCCATCACTGAACAATTGCATGTCCTTCAAAAATCCTTGGCATTTAACAAAGGCAAAATATTAACTTGGCTTTTATGTTTTTTTTGGTCTGTTTGTTTTATGAATACAGTGTTGCTTTTATGAGAGTTTGCATAAGCAATTTTGATTAGAAACCAAGTGAACTACTTCTGAAATGTGACATTTTAAGATTTAATATTAGTACTTTATTAGGAGAGAGCAGAGCACAGCAAAAGAGCTAGTTTACCTCTCACAGAAATGTAAAGATGATTTTATTTTGACTTCATGACATAGTTAATATTAATAGCTTAGATTATAAAAAGAATTTTGTTGATGGGTACATTGTTTGATAAAGGGTGAAACTCTGAAAAATAGTATAAAATATTTCTCTCTAATATAAATGTGGTCACTCAGTAAATGGCAAAATGGTGTCACTCATCAACACAACCAAATGTTCATTGCTTGTCGTTCATTCCATGAACACATATAGCTAACATGTACTATGTAAACAATTTCTAAGGCTCTCTAAATGATAACAATATGATGACAACATATTCGGCATGTTAGCATCATTAGGGAACATCTCAGAACCAAAGAGCTGAACAGAAGGAACGCTAGAAGAGAATCATCCAGAGCCTGGCAGAAGTGTGTAATTACTACAGCAGCACACTACAGTAGGCAGGTGACACCCCCTTCACTGATCAAATGAGCGTTATAAGGGGGAACATTTGGTGAACATTTGAGGAAGCAATCAGCAAGGGAAAAAGTGTTTGCTCGTCATCGTATTATTTTGCAGCTGAATGCACACACAGCTGTCTCTTCTGACAGTTTAATTATTAAAGGCTGAAGCTCTAAGCTGTGCTATTATACAGGACACGTCATCTTTTCCACTCACCGGTATAGCTGCTTTGCTCTGCTTCATATTTGCCATTCCTGGAATTTCATCATTCAACAAAATATTGTGAAATCTGCTCACTTGTGTAGGTAAGTCCAATTCGAGCTCGAAGATTAGCCCACAGACAGTCCTGTATGATTCATTTATTGGTGTCAGTGCTAAATGTGATCTTCATTTGAATCTAATCTCAAGCCTCTGGCCATTAATTTAGCCTTTATCCTGTCTTTGTAAATGGTCTGCCATATCCAAAGACTGCCTCCACAAGTAGAGGCAGAAGCACAGGCTCCAGAGTGGCGGAAGTGTTTAAATGCTCATCTTATCATTAGGAGATCATGATCATTATATTCGGGCCTCACTCATTCTAGGCTGGTCCTCTCAGCATGGTGTCACATGGACGCCTGATAGCCCATGTTAGAGAATTGGTAGTTATTGTTCACCCACAAGCATTTCAGGCTGTCCAGTGCCATGTTAGCTGCAGTTTGAAAAGACACCCATCTATATCATGCTAGCTTTAACATGTTATAAAGGCCATCTCCAGAGTGTAAACAATTTAAACCTGGAAAACAGAGAATCTCACACTCCTGAGTCACAATTCTCAGGGTTTATCTTCCATGGATAACCAAAAATAAGCAACCTCTCAATCTCTGTGCCACACTGCTCCAGTCCTGGGACCCATCCTGTGCTCAGCTGTGACCAAAGCTGAAGAAATGGCTCATTCATTTAGTCAGTTTAGGTCCAATTAGAGAACCGGCAGCACAGCTCTGCTTTGTATTCCACCACCGTCTGCAGAAAGGCAGGAGAGAGCCAGGACCTTCACCTGACCTTGCCAAGCCAATATACCATCCAAATGAACCCCCAGACAAAACAGCACTGCAGTGTAACATCAAACACGTGCTTCTACACAAGCTGATATGATTTCAAAATGAATAAAATATATCAGCACATACCCACACTAACCAGAAAACAAAAATGATCAGGGCAACAATTTGCTCGTATTGTATGCGTGTTTATAATGCATTCATGTGCAAATTATGTACACAATTGCATCAAGTAAATTCAGTACAGGACCTTTTTTAGTGTCTCACACATACATACTGAAAAAAAGGGAAGACCTTCACTTTACCTTGCCCAACAACTGTTCAAATCATCCACCAGACAAAACAGTGTGCCGTTTGATATCACACACCTACTTGCCCTGAAAAAGTGAGGAACTGAATGTGTGGAATAGAAATGTTTGCATCATTTCCACAAGAATGAACACAAACATTTCAAAACAAGACAATATAATGTGGATTAAATATATAGTAAAAATTGTGTAAAAGCAAAATTGCATTTTCAGGCCATATTTAATGCAAAGTGTAAATAATGTATATTTTATGTTGCATCACACTGTTCAGTGCCAGAGACTATGCACTGGACCTAGACATAAGCTGCCCTCATCTCAAAATCACATTGTGTAGACACTGCTGTTAGCTGCTGCACTGCTGTACTAAAGTATACTGCAGTGCTTCTGTTCAAAGTGTCTGGGTCAACAACAGATAAACTAATGCAGGCATCCCATTACCTCACTGCCGGCACATGAAAGCCATGCCAGGTCTGTGGAGAGAACTACTCATTTAACATGTACATTTAATTAGCATGAATCCTCTGCACCACAGTCAGACAACCAACCTTAATAAAATGTCCTCTGAGCTACCTTTACTGTATGAGCAAGGTCCAGAAAACATCAACGGCCATTAAACATGAGAGCAGAAACATTCAATAATGCAATTATACACGAATAAATTCTGGAACACTTACCGATGGCTGTTTCCATACAAAGCAGTTACTGACAGTAATAAACAACCACTGAGGTCCAATGAGGCAAAGCAATGGTGCAATGATTTAAAAGCTCATTTAATGTTTCATAATATTTTTGGGAGGGACATGTGCTTCATGCTCTCAAATATAATAAATAGTGAAATGTCTTGCTTCAGTTTCATTGCAATGCACAGGGTTGGGATTTAAACCCAATTTTGTTACATGGCCGTCTAAAGTTTGCATCAGTAATACATATTCAAAATTCAGAAAGAGCTTCTTTACAAGCACTGGCATGACTGCTAAAGTGCCTGAGTAAACTGATAAATCAATGTCAGGAGTCTATTATTTATCATAGCACTACTGGGGCCTTTTAATAGATTATCAATCTGAACAGTCTCCCCTCTTGTGTTTAGCCTCAGTGCTGTATTGGATTAACGCAAACACGTTGTGGCTGGATGATGCACATGCTAGTATCAGAAAATTGCACAGGCACTTAATGATTTTCACACTAGTATGATAGAGAAATTGTGTTATAATTTGATCATGACAGAGCAGAAATATAGAGTCTGAAAATCTGCTTTACATTAATTTGTTAATGTTTCTGCTTTCATTTGATTACAGCTTTTGATGCTATAAAAGTATATCATTTAAAATTCATAGTGCTGTACAATGACCCAGACTGATGATCCAGCCAAAAGATAATATGCCTTAACTTGACACTCTACCCAAAAGCCGGCATTGTAGTTCTGTGCACAATACGGTGCAACACAATACAATAAGATTCATATCCATCTAATTTCAATATGATACAATAGAAAGGAGGGAGGGGTTTGAAACTCAGACAGTGGAGAGAAGTGGAGAGAAGACAAAATAAAATGTGACAACTCACAAACACAAAATACATAAGTGCATGTCTTTTATAGAGTCCCATGGTGCATTTAACAAAATGTGCACCACTTTTGGTCCATAAAAAAGGCGGTAGGACTGCACTGGGAATCGTGGGAGCAGCAGTGAACTGAAGCATTGAAAAGCAACCAGCCTGTAACAGTGCAAGTTAGTGTAAATTAAGGAACATGTCATGTACTGTAAACGTGATCTGAATACATTACATTTTTAATGACAGTAATAGAGAATCACTGAACACTTTTAAAACAATACATGTTTGGATGTGAGTGATATTTATTTCAAGTGATGAAGAATTTGGGTCTGTGGTCGGTTTTATTTCACTAATATAAACATATATCAGTGATCTTACAGACATATGATGACTTCCACATCTGATTTAGTCATCACATCATCTTTCAAATCCATGATCAGGTTTAGGTCATTCACTTATTTAATCCGTAGTATGGTATGTGGGTGTTTGTGTGTGTGTGTGTGTGTGTGTGTGTGTGTGTGTGTGTGTGTGTGTGTGTGTGTGTGTGTGTGTGT
>JBBMFX010000128.1:23834929-23851291 GCA_037832545.1 Rhabdalestes septentrionalis | reverse complement strand
GTGTGTGTGTGTGTGTGTGTGTGTGTGTGTGTGTGTGTGTGTGTGTGTGTGTGTGTGTGTGTGTGTGTGTGGTCCCTGTTTTTCTAAATCAGTAAAACAACAGGCATTCAGTTGGGCAGTATAAATGTAACACAAAGGACATTTCACTGTTTAATATTTTTTTAAATATTTTTTTAACAGATGGTAGCTTTTGCTTACAAGGTCTCTTGTCCTTGTCAGTCCTCTCTAACACAATTGTGTGCCAGAAGGCTAATAATTAAAGTCAATGGTCTAACCAGTAATTTCAAATTAGCAGTGCTTGGGGTAAGAGGATTAAATGGTAGATTGCTGTCTAGACCAGGTCTCAGCCGTCTAGAATTTAGAAACAATATCTGAATCCACTGTAATTACATTCCAGGACTGAAAGGACTATATCTGATTAGTTGTGCTCATAAGTGCCAGAAAACTGACGACAGTGTATTGCTCAATATTCTATAATTTCATTTATGGAACAGAAAAAAGTACTTGTACTTGTGAGGACACTTCCCTTTTACAAAACTACACACTTTCCTTTCTCAAAAACAGTACAGCCAGATGTCCTGATGTCTAGCGACCTAGAGATATTAGCAACTAAATATGGAAGTAGCACAGCGTCCAAACTAATATTCATTATTTAATTTTAGGTCACAAAGGAGAAGCAAGATTCTCTTTGTCCACAAGGAGGTGCTATGGTGGCTTCTCCTACTAGGACACTGCTTGAGAATTTTTTTATCTGCAGTTGTCCCTGGAGTTTATCACTGTTTTGCAATGTCTAATCAATTTGCTTTCTCAGCCTTATCCAACGGCGTCCTTTTCCCTTGCGTTTTATTATGCTAAGTAAAACTTTTACGGAAAGATAGAATCTTTTCAGCTGTCTGCTCTGAATGCAAATGGTTTCATGCCTGTAAGTGCTGGTGGCATGCTCTGCTCTTTCAGGTGGATTATGCTGGAAAAATGCAGGTAGCAGAGAAAAGTTCCGTCCCTTCCAGGCACAGATCTATGACTTCCACATGCAGGGTCAGAATGTTTGGCCAGAAGGTAAATGACTGGCTGAGGATTGATTGAGAAACCTCAATCACAGTGTCAGAAAAAGACCCATCGTATTTAATTTAAAGGGGAATCCAGTTTTTCATGTTTGAAAATTTCTGAACTATTTATTCATTTAAACAAATTCATTCAGAATGGTACAATGTGAAATAATATGTTCCAGAGTACCGCTTTGTTTCTAGTAATATGAACCCAATGTTCAAAGTGTTTAATTCCCCTAAAAGCTCCTTCACAGAATATTTTTGAAATGAGGCTTTGGCCAAATGACTTATTTTTTAAATCACATTTTAAATTTTTCGACCTATCACTGTAAAGGAGTCTGATTTCTCTACACTTGGTCATTTCATATCAAACCATTCTGACTTTGTTATCTTTGTGTAATGGGTTAAACCAACAAAATTTAAATACACAATATTGTCAGAATATAGGATGGTATTTTATGACCAGTAAGAAAGTGTTTTACCTGGAATATTAAAAAATATTATTTAATTATTTTTCGTCTTTAAGTGACTAAGTCAAAACCTTACACAGTACTGTACATGTTACCCAGACTGAAACCATTTTCAATTGGCATTAAATTATTTTGAAGGAATAATTACCATACAGATTAACTGCTGATTACTACACACCTATACAATGGCGCCTGTCACGGCAGTCAGTTCTTGAAGGTCATTTGTTGGAACCACAAACAAATGTGTAAGTGTAAATATCTGAGAGATTTTGGTGCGGGTTAAATTGGGACGACTAGACAACTGGATCAGTAGAATTTCAGAACAGCATGTGTTTTGGGGTGTTCCTAGCTTGCATTAGTTAGGACCCAACATACGTCCTCCAAGGAAGGACAACGAGTTAACCAATGACAGAAGCTAGCCCATCTAGCCCAGCTGCTTCGATTCCACGGAAGAGCTACGGCAGCACAAACTGCTAAAAAAGTTCATGTTGGCTATAAGAGAAACGTATCAGAACACACAGCATAGACATCAGTGCCTACAATGTGCACATCAGTATCAGAGCTGAACCAAGAAGCAACGGTGAAAGAATTCGTTTTATAAATCATGCTTCCATTTTTTTTCATACTTTGGACAGATGTACATGTTGGGCAGCTGGATGGCCTAGTGGTTAGGGCGTTGGCCCTACAATCAGAGGATTGGGGTTCATATCCCAACTGCTACCGTCAGAGCTGAGGTACCCTTCAGCAAGGTACCATCCCCCCCACTGCTCCCTGGACGCCTCATTGGCAACAGCCCCCTGCTTCACTTAGTGAATGGGTTAAATTCAGAGAAATCATTTCAGCAAATTTCCGACTCGTGGGACTAATAAAGGCTTATCTTATGTACGTGTATGTGTCACCTACCTGGAGAAGAGGTGGTCCTGGCAGAAGCAGTGTGATGTTCTGGGCAATATTTGCCTGGAAAACCTTCAGTCCTGGTATTTGTGTTGAGGATACGTTCACAAGTAACACCAACCTAAACACTACTGCAGACTTTCCTTAATGGCAGTCACATTTTTTCAGCATACTGCCACACTTCAAACACTGTTCAGGAATGTTTTGAGGAACATGACAAAGATTTTAAGGTTCTGACTCCTAAAACTGCATGAGCATCAATGGAAAATGCAAGTCAAACTGGTCCAATTAATGGAGGCCCCACCTTGCCAACTTCAGGATCTAAGTATTTACTGCTAATGCCTTGGTGCAGATCCCATAGCTCACCTTCAGAAGCCTTGTGGAGTCCACGCCCCAATGGAGCAGACCAATTTTAATGGCAAAAGAAGGACCTAGCATTAATCAGGTGGTTTCAATGTTATGGCTGATCGATATGCACTTTATATCATCCAGCACTATGTGTATGGTGTATGAGTTTGTTTAAAAGAGCTAGAGATAAAAAGTACAAAAAAGTGTGCACAGACCTATGATTTAAAATGTCACCACAAATTATATGCCTGGATAAAATCTGGCCTGTATGTAATTTACTGGTGCTGTAATGTCACGATTTTATCTTGATTTGCCGCCTCCTGAATTATACACTGCGTTATAGTTTGTACACAAATGCTTAGGACAGCAGAGAATCTGTTCCAAATATTGCAGCAGAGAGTAGATCCTTTGCAATCGGGGGCGTGTTAAATGAGCTAGTGTGGAAGGGGGATCCCCATCATTCTCATATTCCGCCCATAAGAAATTATGAAGGGACACAAATAAACACATCCTGCAAACGTAGCCTCCAGCAGCCCCCTCCTCACCTGAAATCTGAGTCTAATCTCCATGAAAGCAGAGCCAGCAAGAACATCCCTGCAGAGCACTGAGCAGATCCATTACCAATGGACCTAACCTTCCAGTTTACATCACATGCACAGGCCATTACTAGTTTGGGGGCCCCACTCCCACAAGCCAGTCCCCTGTCTATCGTCAAAGAGTCTGGTGTGTTTTGTCGCTTGTGGGCAAGAACCGTCTACTCTGACAGGAAAGTGACAGCTAACGCCAAAAATATGTGCTGGCAACATGAAGATATATCAGAATCAGATCCTCATTGATCCCGGAGGAAACTGCTTAGGTTACAAGTACACAGACACACAAAGTTTTTGGGCTACAAAGAAGTCTACAATGAAATAAAAACGATGAAAAACACTCTGTACAATATACACAGTACTATATACACATAACGCTGAGGTAGGTATAAGAAATGGATATAATTACTAAAAATACTACAGATAAAAACATTACTGTTACATTACTACCATCTCATTTAGCTTCTAAATGCCTAAAAGATAACTGTTCAACCATTTTTAAAATGTTATGCTGTGACCACATTTTCAAACATGCTGCTATATTGCCAAAAGACTCCAAAACACATTTGTTTTTTGGATTAAAACCATTCATGAAACATGGGAGTGTGAAGAGCCAGTCAGAATGGAACAGACAAAATCCTAATAGTTTTAAAAAGCTTAACAAGAGATATCAGACAGCACACACCTCTGTGGGTGGTTTGTCTGAAACTGAGATTAAAGGAACTTCGCTTTTCAAAATGTTCTTACATTAACTAACACCTTTTTCTAATTTTTTTTTACTGACACCATTTTCTGGTGTTCTAACGGGTGAATATTAATATTAATATTATTATTAATATTCTCTTGAACTATTCTTCATCTTAGTTGTTCATTAACAGCAGAAGATGCTGACAGCCAATGCCTGATCCATGAAAACAGCATTTGCTTCATTTTTGTGAACATGTCTGTGTATTTCAAATAATTTACAATGGCCTTGAACATGCCCCACCCAATTCCACCTGTTTTTTCCCAATTTTTGAGAAGTGTTTAGCCATATATGCACACACAGACACACATCCTGTTTTCATATAGTTGTAAATCACTCAGATGTGTTCAGCTGAAATGATAAAATACACTGTACGCATGTAATGACACCCTGGAGAGATAATAACACGACTGAAGCCCAAAAGCCCTTAAAAGGACCCAGGCTTGATCTGGTAAGTAGGTGAATCCAAGCTGTGAGACTTTAATTACCGGCCTGTCTCTCTGGAGGAAAAACGCTGAGCCTGTCTCCTGAGTTTCAGGTCTAAACAGTCTCCTCCGAAACCAACCTGAACACAGGGCTTCAGGAAGCTGCAGGAAGTTGAAGAGTTTGTTCTCAGTTCAAAAGTGCTTTTCCCGTGGCCTTTCTGTGTTTCCCCTTGTGGCCCCCCAGCCTTGTTCACGTGTTCCAGACCCAGGAGCAGATGCATATCCTAATCCTTTGATAAATCTGCTCTTGGCTGCACAGTGGGGCCTCCCACTGCAGGAGGCGGGCCTCACATGCACCCGCTGTCCTGTTCCACTGTGGAGCAAAAGTCAGACCCATCCTTAAATCTACTGGAATCTCCTGTAGATGTAGTCCATCAAGAGATATTCTGCATAACACAAATCATCTCAAACTGAAGCTCAGCATGAGATCCATTCATGATCTAGACATAATCACATGGCTACTGGGGCAAAGCTCAGACTGAAGATAAGAAAATACAGGAAAAGCCTAAAAATCCACTGTAAGACAGCCTTGGTTAGTTTAAGGATTTGAGAAATTCAGCTAAAATGGAAAGACTATTATTCTAATCTATACCACATTCCTTTTCATGAACAGAAGAGGAGATGTTTCATTATTTTATTATAAGTTGAATTTTGGCAAAGATATATTGTGCTGGTAGTCTTGGTTTGTGGGGAGAAGGAACATTTTTAAAATGTGTTTTGTATTTTTGCTGTTTTTGTCATTTTTTCAATGACTGTAACTATAATTTAATAATATATTTATAGATAAAGAAAATAACAGTAACAACAGACAGTTAAAGTCCACCATACACCAGGTGCCACAAAGCTCAGCATGACATAGTGTAGCATAGTGTAACAGTTGTAGTACAAAGCAGGGCCATCGCACAAAGAATGCATAACAGTGAGAGTGCCAGAGAGTGCCAAACTGCAGTTTATTTTGCACTCTTCATAGAAATGGAACAAAATATAACATCTTAACATAATTTAGTTCCTCTCAAAACACATATTCACTGTCTTTGAAGAGAAACTACCTGCCATTCCATGTGTACAATTTATTTGGTGCAGTAATAAGAACGTGCTGGGAGGTGTTGAATATCACCGTGCACAAAGCTGAATGTCAGTGCTGCTGTAGACCTTCAATAAAAACAACGGTTCAATTTTTCTTTTATGCTGTTCAATGTGATGTGTCCAGTGCATCGTGACCTAAGGGTTTAATGTTAAGTCTGGTCGCAAAACCCAATAGCATTAGCTGTTGTGCTATTATGTAAAGGCATGTAAACCTTTTTCATAAAAAAATGTGGATATTTGGAGCAGGGTTATCAATAAGAGCAGTAGGTGTATTGAGGTCAAGTCTGACAGATGGAAACAAATCATTCATAGAGTAGAAAGAGCGCAGATATCCGGAAACGAACAGACTTAGTCCTTTTATCTCACTGTACAGAGAAATATGAACCTCTCTACCAACACAGCACTGTTAGAACTTACATGCAGGTACAAGTTAAATCCGTTTTTACCCCCACAAAGACTGCATGTGTAGTTAGGACCACGTGTGAGGACACTAGGGGAGGGCAATGATAATATGCAACAAAAGTCATGATGTACAGTTTGCAAATGGCACCATGCACTGAGAGTCAGTTTGTAGTAATGGCAGAAACTGCACAATAAAGCAGTGTCCACACTATCATATCAAATCACCTCACACTGGCAAATTGTGAATTTGAGAGCAAACCAGACTTCAGAAAAACTTGTTTTCCAAGCCATATGAATTTTTTGGGTTATTGGTTATGTTTTTCAAGGACATCTCAATCGGGAGCTCCATACATTTCCACAAAAGGGAGTGAACAAGGGCCCGATAAATAGTTTCCCATAATAGTTTAATTGATGCTTAACGACTTGCTGGTTCAATACCAGCCCATTAAGACATAATTTAATAAGATAACATCATTAGTTTGATTCCTATTTTTTTTCTAATAAACAGTTGTCAAATTTTTGTTTGGTAGACTTTTATAATGTGGCACTACCGTGCTTTTGTGTTATTCATTAACGCCAGATTAATTTCATGTATCAAGAAGCTTATCATGTCTCTGAAGTATCATGATGTCAGATTTGTGACAAATCTTAATGTTTCAGCAGACCAAGACATTTTGGGAAATGCCATGCTAACAATTTAGGGAGGAACCTTTTCTATTCCAGCATGGCTATGTCCCAGTACACAAAAGGAGCTCTATAAAGACATGGCTGGATGAGTTCAGTGAGGAAGAACCTGACTGGCCCATGCAGAGCCCTGACCTCAACCCCATCCAAAACATTTGGGATGAATTGGAATGGAGATTGCGAGCCAGGCCTTCGTATCCAATATCAGTGCCTGACCTCATAAATGCGCTACAGAATAACTGGACGAATGATTCCCACAGAAACTCCAAAGTCTTGTGGAAAGCCTTCCAAGAAGAGTGGAAGCTGTTATAGCTGCAAAAGGGGTACGACTTCCATATTGAAATCAATATATTTGATGTACCTGCTAGTGTAACGGATCCAGTACTTTTGTCCTGTAGTGTACTTGTTACATATGTAATACAAAAAATGTCATTGTTATGATTTTGTTACAGTGCAGCTGCTCCAGCCCACAAATCCAAACTAATCCTAAAATGCTGCAAAAATGATTTACAGATCTTATAATTACACCTCTGTTTTCTCCTCCATGCCTCCTATTCTTTTGTGTGAGTCTTAACTCTCCTGCATTTTTCCACTATTTCTTCCCTTTGTTGTAAATGAGGTGCAATTGGTGGCGGGCCAACTTGGCTGTTAAGATTATCTACTCTTAGCTACTGCATGTTCCTGTCTGTAGGGTGCAGCTGATTCACCGAAGGATAGACAGGATGGTGCTGCAAAGCTCATGGAGTTCTACTGGCTGTGAAAGAGAACGATTCATTGCGGAAAGGGGGTGGGGGGTTGGGGGTGGTGAAGGAGAGTAAGAAAAGGGATGTAAAGGCAGTGTGGCTGGTGATTTAACACTCTATATACTCACAGCCTCATTCGTAATGACAGCTAGACACCACTGTCACACTGTATGAAAGGAGGTTGGACATGGCGCCCTGTCATTTCCCACCATTACGAGCAGGTTTACTCTCTGTAGGCTCAGCTAAGATCAGCAGGCTTTGACTCAACTTTGCAACAAAAAAAGCCTCTGAAACGTAGTCTAATGTTTGTTATCATGAGATGGTTGCTGGTATATGATTAAAAGTAGTAATTGTCCTGAAATTATATAAAATCTAAATTGACCTTTTTCCATGGTCAGACCTTAGTACTAGTTTTAAAGAACCAACATTTGCCGTAGAATGAAGCCACGCCCTCGTCCCTTCCTCCACCTGTCCAAAACCTGCCTGCAGGCTTTTCCCCCAACATGCACACCCCCCTCACCTCCACCTACCAGCCGCCCCCCTCTTTTAACTTCTAAAAGTCAGGAGTGCACGCCTAGACAAAACAATGGCAATCCTTTCTTTCCCACTGCTTTCTGAAAGCCTCCTGCCCTCAGGTATGAAATCCTATCACTCAGCACAAAATGGCTGGACTAGCCCAAATTCATCTGAGAAGGAGATGAGATTCCTCCATAGATAATGTGCCAGGCCACAGGTAACATGACCCCTCTCTGCTTATTTTATGGGCAGTTCCTGGAAGCCCCAGCATTCAACATTGTCCTATTGGGGGAAAAGAATGGGATACTAAATAGAGTGATGTAATGTGATGAAATCTTCTTGATTCTTCTTGATCTCCTTGCCTTTTGAACATGAATAAAATGAAAAAATTACTGCTTAAATAAGGTAATAGATAAAACATTCAGCATTCATTGTCATACAGAATTTATCTGTGTTCTTTATAGTATAAAAAAGACAAAAACAACAGATGCAGAATAAAGCTCATAAGAAAGTCTTAACTAAACTAAGAATTAGGTAAGTCAGTGTTTCTTTCAACATTAATAGGGCAGTTCTTCTCTTCTATGCTGCAGTAACAGCCTCCATTCTTCTGGAAAGTCTCTACACCATATTTAGGAACATTGCTGTGAGGTTTTGATTGCATTCAGCTACGAGAGCATTAGTGAGATCAGGTACTGATGTTGGGTAGTTAGCACTGGATTATAAACGCAAACCAAATGAGATCAAAGGTACTTTATTAAGGCTCCATCTCTACAGAGAACAGAGTTCCAATGCTTCATCGTGCTGGGGGGCTCTAAACCTCTCTGACCAACACTTTTCCTTTTGGTATGGTAACTATAATCACGTGAGCCTGCTCAATGCTTTTCTATAGAAATTACACAAGCTGTGTGTGTGCAAATGAACACATGCAGCTGAACACCTTTCCTTTAAGTAGCTGAATTCACTAATAGTAATGGTCTGCATACCTTTGGACACATGGAATATCCTGATGTAAAATGTTTTGGGCAAATGATGAGCATGTTTACATAAACTGAAGTCCAAATTCAGGGCATCAATTTTTGCAGTGAAAAACTGCCAAGCAAGCAATGTCAAGTCACCGCAAGGCAAAGCATATGAATAATGGAAAAGGGCTTGTTCACATCTGAGGAGTTCATATCTCTAGAGTAGCTCAGTATGTGAGCATGTTAGTGTTTGTGTGTGTGTGTGTGTGTGCATGTGTGTGTGTGTGTGTGTGTGTGTGTGTGTGCGTGTGTGGCACGTTTTTTTTATTATGTAGCTGCCTGACAAACAAGTTCCCTGCATGAGACTCCACTATGTGTGTGTGTGTGTTCTATTAGCTCTGGTCCAATCTCTCTAAGTGCACTGGGCCATTTGAATGTCACTTGTCCTTGGTATATGACCACAGATGACAGGCCAGTCTCATAGATCATCTCGGAGACTGACTGGGCATAATGTCTTGCTCTCTCTCTGCAGACAAACACCAAACCATTCATTAAACATAATTATATAAAACATTGATTATCTGAACACTGCAAGAGAAACAGTCAAAGAAATCTTGAAGTCTTGACTGTTGAGAGAGATAACAAATGCAGACTCACTTTCAGAGGCAGGGTGAGAGAGAGAGGAAGAAAAAGAGGAAAGATTCAGAATGAAAAAAGGGTGCATTAAAAATACATAGGGAAAGTCAGAAAGAAATAAAGGGCACTTCTGCTTATGGCTCAAAAGACAAAGTGAGAGAAAGTGTGAGAGAGGAAAAGATGGATTAAAGCACTTCTCCGCTTCTGCATAATGTTCAAAAACGCCTGAAGAACTCAACATCGCGTCTGTTTGCTACATATGCTGGGTGAATGTTTGTTATTGTGATTTAGTATTCCTCTTATGAGAGAGAGAGAGAGAGAGAGAGAGAGAGAGGGAGAGAGAGAGAGAGAGAGAGAGAGAGAGAGAGAGAAGAGAGGGAGAGGGAGAGAAAAAGAGAGGATCTGGGTTAGACTAGGAATACATCTTCTTTGAAAGTGGAGGCCCCAAAGGCAGCGTGAGGTAAAACAGCAGAAGCGAGACAAAGACTCCAGAAAGAGAGGGAATCCTGACCTGCCTGACTGAACATAACACTTTTGCACAGCTCACACTAAACACTGTCATTCTGTATATCTAAGGGGAGTACAGTTAGCATAAGAAGCCATGACTTTTCATTTCTTTTCAATTATGGTCCCACTCTTAACACAAGGGAAGAGGAAGGTCTATAAATAACTTCTCTTATGCTTCCTTCCACCCTCCACCCAAGAAACAGATCCACACGCCCACAAGATGTACATTCTCATTTAGCCTTCAGTGCATGTGCATTTCTCTTTCTCTTTCCCTGCAACTCACATTTTTATACCTTGTCAAAATGAACTAATATGTATTACAGTACAATAACTATTATACATTAACTATTTATGTAGTATGTAATAATTATATTATGAAAAATCCCATATGTATTTTATGACAATAACTAGCCCCATAACAATAATAATAATAATAAATAACATTTCTGATAGGTACTAAGACTTGTCAAAGCCTAACCCTTAGCCTCAGTAACCAAAAATATCTTATTTAAGCTTTTTATGAAATTAAACATGTTGCCATAAAACCCCTTTAGGTCAGAACTATTTTTGCCATTCTTTACCATTTTTTTATAAAACAAACAAACAAACAAACAAACATAAATAAATAAATAAATAAACACATGCACATGCTGAATCATGCAACTGAGAATGATCACAGCAGTGTATGCACACATATTATAAATGCATGCTGGCACACGCCTTACATAAGCTCTGCAGTCTGACCTTGTGCTTTGCTTGAAAAAAGGCGGGTGGCTTTATGGGGGTGGGGGGGTGGGCTTCTGCTCCATGGGGAGGCAAGAGGGGGACAGAGTGCTGAGTTGGCACCCACTCTTTGTTTACCACCTTTAACACATCAGGCATATTTTTCAGGTGTAAGTTCAGCAAAATTTGAATATACATGATTTTATCTCAAATGTTGCCAATCAGCTAATGTTTTTAACAGATAATGATTGCTCGTTCTAAAACAATTAGGAGTGTGCACACCACTGACAAATTCAGTCCACTTTAACTCTCTGCAAGCCAAAGCAAGTGTGTGAGAGTTTCTTTATGCAGTGTACCGTAATTGGAAGGATATTCTTGCATTAGCCACATCCAGCTATAACAAAAAAAAATTATGAGCATGTTCGCACTGGCATATCTCTTCAGCCTCCTGTGAGTTCTATGAATTTCTCAGTGAGGACAACTGAAGCCCGAGGGGTTATGAGGCTGATGAGTTAAAGGCTCGATAACTGGTTCTTTCTTACCCACACAGATAGGACCTGCTGAGGACAGAGGTTAAGGGGTGAACCCACGTCCAGTTCACTCATGCACTTATTTTGCCTCTTCTCTACCCTCCTCTCTCCACCAAGCTTGCAGAGCCAGTAGGGAGAAACATTTGGAAGGGAGAGAAGGGTGGGGGTCTACAGTGAGGTGATGCAGAATCCCTCATTGTTATTTTGATTTATTTTTTAATGAGTGCACTGCCCTCCCTCTCGCATACAAAGGCCTGATTGAATGTGGCATTCCATTAGCATGTAAAAGAGCTGGAGCTTCATCTGTGAGCCTCTGACTGGCAGCCGATATCATCTGAGTAATTGCTGTGTACTGGAGACACACACACACACACACACACAGTTTGGAAGAGCACACACCGGGGGTTGGGGAGTTGAGAGATTAGGGATATTCTGGGGCTGATACATGTGTGTTTATCTGGATGCACCTGTCTGTGTGGAAGCGTGTGCATGTGTGACACAAAAAAGTGAGACATTAAACTGACTCGTTCCACATGTATAACTGGATTTTTTCAACATAAGACGCCCTCAGTTTATTTATTATGATCAATAATTGTGCTGATAAGCTGTGCAGAAAGGATGTACATGTCTGAGTTCAATTTTCCAATGTTTTTTTTTGTCCACTCTTAAAAAAGCTCATAATATTTCTTCGGTCATTTAATGAAGCCGATAATTTACAATGTGGAGGTTTTTAAAGGGGAATTCCACATATTTAACTGTATGTCTGCTAAATATAATCATTATAATATAATCAGCAGGCTGGTGTTAAATGCATAATCACAAAAAAACTTAATGAGTTCACAGCATTGGTAGTCAGACATCCAAAGTGTAAATGAAGGAGCAAAGCTACTAGATACATTGTTTGACGTGTGGAGCATTGTTTTATAATCGTTTTTATTGTATTATCTAAAATTGTAAATAAAATGTAATTTTTGGACAGGTACATGTAGAGTGTTTTAGGGCACTGAGAGGACATGTGTATGATCACTGATTGCTTTGAACTGACCATATAATTGGTGTGTCTGCACTGTAAACATCATGATTCATTTTACCCCTTCATCAACATAGTTAAATTTTAAAAATAAAAATCATCATCAGAATACCCCTTTTACATGTTGGCATTAGAAGATCAATGATATTCCATTTTTTTGCCATGAGTTTTCTTTTGCGATTTACCACAGTGGGGGACTTCCTCTGATGTTGGTTATTCAGGCCCTGCTGTACCAGTTCATGTAGAAAAAAAACATAATTGAAGTGAAAACATCTCATTTGTATAAATATACATGACTGCATGCCATACTTTGCCGTGTACAGTCACCAGTTTTGCTATGATGTGCAGAACAGCTATGGGCATAAAGACTGAAAATGCTAAAGACTTATACATTGAATGGTTCATGTAAGGAACTAAAATGGTTCTTCTGTGGCAACACTCCAAAGCAGCTTTTCAGCCCTTTCATTTTTTATGAGTGTGTGTGTTTGTTGGGGTGGGGGGGTGAATCCTTGGATTCTCTTAAATCTGCTTCAGCAGGAAGAGTCTCTTGGGGTGACCAATCTTTTGTGCACTGTTATGCTGTGCTGTGGACTATTATACAACACTGCGCAAGAAACAAGTGTGTGTGCACACACACACACATACACACACACACCTGCTACAGAGCACACAGGCTAAACTAGCCAGCAGAGAGGAGATGTGAGGTATGAACCAAGGGGAGAGTGCTGCAGTTACAAAGCTGGTCCAGGCTTTGTGGAGCGCAGTGGAGCGCAGCAGACACATTGAACCAGACGGTTCTGCTGATGAAGAACTGTGTGGATGTAGCCACCACCACTAGTTACACAAACCACACTCACACACACACACGCATCTGGCTCTCTGCGTCAGCTATGCAGCAGTACTCACAGTCTGCCTCTGTATCCGGAGCAATTTTCCCCCCTTGTTCCTTTTGTTCAAACTCTTTCACTTCCTCCTTCCTGCATCACTGAAACCCCCACCCCTGTTCCCTGCCTTTTTCTCATTCTTTCTTCCCAACTCTCTCTCTTTCACCCTCTCTCTCTCTGCAGTAAATGATGATTGAGCAAACAGCGCTCTAGAGGAGGGCTGCAGAAAAAAATGGTTATCCTGACTCCACGTGCCGCGCATTCCAAATCAGCCCTCCCCTCTTACTCTCCATCTCTGTCTCTTCTAGTCCCATCCACTTCACAATAATCTCTCTCTCTCTTTCTCTCACACTTTCTCTGTGCCTTCTCTCTCTTTCTTTCTCTCATTGGTAATAATGAAAAATGGCTGTGTGTAAATTAGGGCTGGGCGATTTAGCCTAAAATCAAAATCTCGATTAATTGAACATTTTAACTCGATTACGATTAATGAACTATTATTTTACTATTTATATTTATTTATTTATTTATGCCTTCATAGTTCACTGACACAAGTTATGTACAGTAAATTTGCTCACCGATTACAAGTGAGAGATTTTTGAATGAAAGGTGCATTACTTGATATTAAAATAATTGAAGGAAACACACTATCTACTATCTGTGATTATTTAATGAACATCAATGTTGAACAACTGAAATTAAAGTAAATTGCATTTTTTAAAACAAAATAAATTATTTTCAATGTTTTTCTTATTACTTATTAAAAATAGCAACTCCACAGGCGGTAATGTATTTTTAAACGGAAAGTAATTGAAATAATTGATGTGGAAAATTTAGATCGTTTATAGGTACTGAATGTTGATTTCGATTATTTTCGATTAATTGCCCAGCCCTAGCATAAATATAAGTTTGTGCCTCGACAGTGGCAGCAGATCAAGGTGGAATACCTTCAGGAGAGCAAGAGAAGACAGTTCAGCCCAATCCAACCACTATACCCCAATCCAGCCCAATCCACAGACTGTACCCCAGTCCAGCCCAATCCACCCACTACACCCAAGTCCAGTCCAATCAACCCACTGTACTACTGTCCAGCCCAATCCACCCACTGTACCTCTGTCTAGCACAATCCACCCACTGTAGCCCAGTCCAGCCCAATCCACCCACTGTACTCCAGTCTAGCCCAATCCCACCAGTGCACTTCAGTCCAGCCCAATCCAACTGCTGTACCTCGTGCCAAATCAGTACCACCCAATTCAACCAATCTCTGTCCAATCAACTTACACCAGTCCAACCCAATGAACCAAACAATTTACCTCAGTCCAGGCAATCAAGCCCAACACAACCACCCCGACCTACCCCAGTCTAGTCCAGACCAACTTAACCATGGTACCCCAGCAAAAATCACACAATAAATCCAACAAACCTACCCTACTCCAGATCAATCCAACAAACTTACCCAGGTCCAGCCCAGCTCAACCATGCTACCCCAATCAAATGATCTTAGCTTTTCAAGCCAGTATATCCTAGTCCATCCAGCCAGCTTACTAATTAAAGCCCTGCAAGTCATCACTTCAACCAGACAGAGCCACTTTACATATGTTCAGTTAGCCCACCAAATACTGTACCTCAGCACAGCCATTGTACCTTATCCTAGGCACCCAGTCACCGTGCTACCTCAGCCAGCAAGCTTATCATCATATCTAAGCCTAGCCAACTAGTCACAGAAACTCAGTCAGTCATCATAAATCTAGCCCCATGCAGCCACCCTACGTCAGTCCAGCAAACTGTGTGGAAACAGTCTAAGATGAGTTCTCCTCAGGGACAATGTGTACCTGCAGGTACATCTCCAACGCTCCAGTGACTTGTTGGGGGTGGGGAACAGACATTGCTAGAGGACATTATGTGATTTGGGGCAACACAGAGGACATTTGTGTCTCATGCATTTTGTTTGATGGCAAAAATGTCAGATTAAGAATGTTGGCAGATCTCAAAAAATAGTTTAAATATGGCTAGACCTGGATGATTCTGGGCACAGCTGGCACAATGAAGCAGCAAGTAAATGTTTATAAAAGACTCATCTGCCACTTTTTAATGGACTAGGTCGCTCTGCATCCAACCTAGTGTTTATGGGAGCTCTCCCCTGCACACATTTGCCTACGTTCTTCCTCTCCTCCTCCCTCTCACAAAAGCAGCTTTGCTTTAGTCCTTGATGTGAGATTAATAGGTGATAACTGAAGGGGTCTACTCACCGCGCCATATGCACAGCGCAGAAAACAGCCTTCTTTTTTTCTCTCAGCCTCTTTCTCTCTACTCAGCCAACTGTGAAATCAATGAGTCCTTACATTTCATGTGTATTAAGAGGCAAGAACACTAAAGGAGACAAAACAAGACTGTTTCACATCATAACACTGCCTGATTCTGTGCTTAATATTACACTGTGTTTTCTTTTCTTTGTAGATGTCCTTTTTTAACAGGCAAATGAACAGGAACTACAATGATCTTAGGTGAAGGACACTGGGGTCAACAGCATTCAGGAACTATCCTCCTTCATGCATTTAGATCATTGCTGCTTTACATGGCTATGCATATGGCCATCATGTGGCCATGCATGTTATCACAAGAAGTACATTAAATTGATCTATGTGTGTGATCGGTGCACAGTGCAATAGCCAGAGGGTACGGCATTCGTCGTGGCCTCGGTCATAAAATAATTGCCGTAGATCACATTTTGGATCCTGGCCTTGCTTATTTAAGTAGTAGTATACTTGTAATACGCTCCCAGATCTATCAATGTTAATTTCTCTTCAAAAACCCCTCTATCCAAATCAATGAACATGTCTTGAGTGGGCTAGTTTATCTGCTACAATTATCCTTTAAGTAATACCCTTCTCAGCCTGGGTGGAACAAATTGGAGAAGTCAGAGTTTCTAATTCAATGAATATCGATGTGCACCTCTGGCCACCAGTGACATATGTGGGCAAGACGGCTGCTGATCCAGAAGAATGCCAGTCTGCATCCACTGAGCCAGCCAGTGAATATCTCTCTCTCTCTCTCTCTCTCTCTCTCTCTCTCTCTCTCTCTCTCTCT
>JBBMFX010000128.1:23780106-23790169 GCA_037832545.1 Rhabdalestes septentrionalis | reverse complement strand
ACGGATGTCGATGACGTAGCATCCTCGAAATTCTGGCTTCCGAGGATCCTTCCTTGACATTGAGAAACGCCAACAGTGTGTGCATTCACATTTTTTTTGTTGTTGTTGTTGACCAGTAGGGGGGCCCACTGTGCATTTGAAGCCTCGAGAAATGAATCACTTTTCAATACATTTGGCTGAAGGGTTCAATGTGTTATGAAGCTTCATCTCGCCCTCACTACATGTAACGATCCAGGGATGAGGTCATTAGAGAGAAGCGACGGAGCACGCGCAACAGCTGATATATTCGCAGAACACGCCTCATCAGTTTCCTTTGCGAGATTAGCACAAGCGACATCGTAAAAGTTACTTGAAGTATGATTCATGGAAGACATCTATGCTTTAGATGTCACACTCATGGTAGTCTGTGTACCTCTACACTAAACCCACATAATAAACCCCAAAACACATTCCCAAACAAAATAATCCCACATATTAACACACTGTAAACACATTTTCCCCAAAACAACACCAGATAACCCCCCAACAACACAAATAACAACAATAAACAGGCCAGGGAGAGAGCAGTGCATGCTGGGAGATCCCTCCTCAGCTAAACTCCGTTACATAATTATCGAGTCTACCGCCCTGAAATCCAACGACATTAGAAGTTCAATTTTTATGTTAAAGCATGAATTACTTAAAAACCTTACCAATTTGAATAGTCTGATTTGTGATTTTTTTTCAAAACCCACACTTCGTCTGTCAGAGAGGGGTAAATCTATATATTACAGATGCAGGAAAACCACTTTAAAACGCACGTAATAACAGTAATGTAAAAAAACAACAACATTGGAATTAGAGTTAGCCTGATTTGTGAAAAAAATGACACGTTTTTTTGGCAAATTATGGAAGTGATTGTAATAAAGGTATAGAGCCAGGGTAACTTCTGATTTCTGAGACTTGAAATAATTTAATCTGCCTGCCAGGTGGTGCTAAAGATGCGCTGTTTTAAGATTGAGAAATATTTATAATAAGTACTTTTTTGATAATCATTCAGAGTTGTTTCTTGTTACTGTAGTTTTTATATTGAAAAACAATTAATTGATACACGAATCACATTAATTTTCATATGTATATGATTTTGCCTACTCGTCCTACATCAGTGTCTGAACTCATAAATACTCTACAGATTGAATGAGCAGAAATTCCCACAGAAACACTTCACAAAATAAAGGAAAGCCTTCTAACAGTAGTGGAAGCTGCAAACAGGTAGTTTTTATATTGAAACACAATTAATTGATACCAGTGGCGGAGCTAGACTTTTTTACTTGGGGGGCTAATTGGCTAGTGGTTTTGGCCTAGAACTACGACAATCTGACTATGTCTATCACCATGGTAAACGCGTACTCACTCTCAACTTGTCATAGCAAAGATCCTTCATTTTACTATCACTGACCGCAGCTGCTGCGTTCATTCTGAAACCACCTTTAATAATATTCACATATCATGTACGTTATTTTCACAAATTTCCAGCATTCATTTTGGGGAGGCTTAGCCTCCCCAAGCCTCCATTACGCGCCGCCCATGATTGATACACGAATCACATGAATTTTCATAAGTATATGATTTGTGACATACACTATATGATAGTGTAAAACGATTTAAATTCTCAGTCGCCTGCCGAGTGAACAAACTGAACACAAGAAACGAGTCTTGTTTAGTGGCGTTCACGGAGTACCACAGCTGAAGCTGGTTAATCAGTCAGCAGGTGTTAAATCAGCAACTCACCTCTGCTGTGTGTTTGTGCTGCTTGCGTGTCTCTCGGTGTCTCCTAGAAACTCTCCCAAAATCTTCACTGCTGACATGTCTTATCAAGACGTGCTTGCAGCCCGATTCCGGACGTTTGACCAAATGTACAGCTATGAAAAACGCCTGCAGACTTTCTCAGACTGGCCTTTCCGTGAGGACTGTCAGTGCACACCTGAGCTGGTGAGTCACCTGTGCTCAACACTGAAACGCCTTTAAGAGTTTGTAGCAATTCACACACTTAAATACAAAAGTACTTTGAACATAAATCTGTGTATGCAGCTGAACTGGTTTGATGTGACACAAAGAAACACTTTGAATTAAACATGTAGTATAATTATTGGAGCTTTAATTTAAAACATAAACTCTGGGTCAGTTTCCAGAACAGGGTTTCATCTTAGTCTTTGAAATCCCTTTCCTTTTTAATGGAAAATTTATATTCACTGTACAACATAATCCAGGACTAGGCTTAATCCCTCTTTGGGAAACTGACTCTATATTAACAAAAACTTTGGGGATGCCTGACCATTTCACCAACAGGGTCTTTAATGACATTAAATTCAAATATATAGACTTTAATATGCAGTTGATGCCCTGTTTGCAGCTTCCACTACTGTTATAAGGCTTTCCTTAATATTGTAGAGTGTTTCTGTGGGAATTTGTGCCCATTCAATCTGTAGAGTATTTGAGTTCAGACACTGATGTTGGACGAGTAGTCCTTGGTTGCAATCTCCAATTCAGTTCATCCCAATACTTTTGTTTGTATAGTCATATAGTTTGTATGTTAGGGTTGTGGCTACTGTGTATAATTCCCAGGGTGTTGCCTTTCCCAGGGTGTTGCCACTCCTTCGAACACTACACCTGCTTCACGCTCCCACCCAAAAAGAAATCTTCAAACAAGCTTATCTGCTGGTATTGTGTGTCATGGCAGCTTAATGAGGAGTTAGTTTAGAGGCTGTAGGCCAGGGGTGTCGAACTCTGGTCCTGGAGGGCCGGTGTCCAGCGCAGTTTGATGGTTCTCCTCCTAAAACACATTCACTAAACCTGACAGTTAACTGGACCAGATGTTTCTGAGCAGGGAAATCACCAAAATATGCTGGGCCACGGCCCTCCAGGACTGGAGATCAACACCCCTACGCTAGGCCAAGAAATTTAACAAGCTCTAGTCATATATTGATTACATTTAATTTATATTCTTCCTCATCCTCCAGTACGTGTTTCAGAACTCTGTTCGCTAAGAGTGGGATCCAGGTGACTGCTAAAGAGTTTGGCTTGGTTTGATTATAGGCGCTAAACCTTGTAAACTGAGCACATGTGTTCGCATAGTCCAATCTTATCCTGATTATGGAAATAAGCTCTGGGTCAGGATTCATGAAGTTTTGCAGGACAGGAGGGCTAATTTAGGACCTGTTGCTCTCAGTAAGGTGACCATGAGTATCCAGAAGATTAGAATTTCATTGATCTCAGGGGACATTAATAAATATTAAAATGATAAAGTCAAAATAAAACTATGCAAGGAATAATTTGTACACTTTGTGCTATATGCACAAAATGCTCTGGTCAGTAATTGATGAATATAAACACTATATAGATAAGGAGAATTGCTGCTGAAGTAGTTTACTAAATTGGTTTGGAGTTGTTCTCTATATTGCACATAATGGTGACCTAAGTAGTAATATTGCACATGATACTATTACAGGATAAGTGGTGACATGAGTTGTGGTATTGCACATGATCCACCTATTGCATAAGAGGAGACATGAGTAGTGATATTGCACATACAGGTTTTTAATATAATAAACTATTGTGCATAATCTATTGCATATAATGGTTATTTATTAAGCAAATAATACGAAATTGCACAGCCTGATCCTAGATTAGCCTTCCTGAGACTGTATGAAAAGAGGCCCTGGCGCCTGCCTCATCTTTAACACCGTGTCCTCAGCAATGCTTATCTATTCCAGCACTCAGCTGTATTGCTTTATTGCTTTTGACCTTCCTGCTTCTCTTTGATTAAATTGCTGATGATAAAGGCTAAATGCCTGCGACAGTGATATTAACAGATTTATTTTTGATTAAACAAAACCAACCTCCACCAGCCACAGCCCTCCAGAGCCCTTTCCAAATGTCTGATATGCGATATCCATGGTATGAATGGATATCCTTGTCTCTTGCCCTCAGATGGCCAAGGCTGGGTTCGTCCACTGTCCCAGTGAGAACGAGCCTGACGTGGTTTGCTGCTTTTTCTGCCTTAAAGAGCTGGAGGGCTGGGAGCCTGAAGATGTTCCCTGGTAGGCCTCCTGTCATTTACATGCACACCCCAGCTTTGGTATTGGTGTAACTAAAAGGCTTTCATGTGACATGCCACAAAAACATATATAATGTATATTTTAAGTATGTATGCAGTTATTGTTAGTTTCCTTGTTGTGTCCAATGATATTTTTAATTTGTTGCACATTAAAGTAAACATTTTAATTATAATTCCTTCTCCAATCTATGTATCCTTATTATTGATCTGTGTTGAGTGTAGTGTGTTGTATGTTGCACCTATGGAGGATGATATTTCATATCACTCTGTACTAAATATGTACTGCTGGGATGACAAAGCTTGACATCACTTCACTTGAATTGTCATGATCTAACAAATACCTTAGTTGACTTTACCAGAGTGTCAACATGCCTACTGGAACATACTGTTCTTTTAAACTTATGTGTATTTGAAAAAGGTCTGAACATGCCAAACGCTCCCCGGACTGTGCTTTTCTTGAGATGAAGCCCTGGGAAGAGCTCACAGTTATTGAGTTTTTCCATCTGGAACATGAGCGGGTTTGCAACTACATTGTAAGTAGGAGTGCACCCTTTTAAGGAAAGTTTTTTGAAGCAATGTTGTGGAAGAACTTCTTTACTTTAAATGGGTATTTCTTTTTATATATAGGGACCTTTTTGAACTTCTGCATCAGGGGTGCAGATCTCTGGCCCTGGAAGGCCAGTGTCGAGCATGATTAGGTGATTTCCCTGCTAAAACACACCTGGAATATTGAAAGTTTATTAGTCAGGACACTGGGCATTGGATTTAAAAACCTATGAAACTGTGCTGGGCGCTGGCCCTCCAGGACCAGAGCTCTGCACTTCTGCTCTACACAATACATAATACAAGTATTTCAAACAACTATGGATCTAAGAACGGTTCAGGACAATTGTACATTTAAACTAATATAACTAAGACCATAGCAAATTTGAGCCCCTCTCTCAACCCCAACCTTTTGTTCTCCTAGAGGAAAGTGGGCCACATGAAGATTGCATATGTCCGAGATGAAGTGGAGAGTATCTGCAAAAGTCTGAAAAATCTTTGACATTGTGCCTTAATGTGATTGTATTTTTTTATTGTTTTTATTGTTCTGTGCTTTAAGTAAGTGACTTTATCCCCTGTAAGCATTATCTTAATTTGAATAAATAATGTACTTTTACCTGCCTTGCTTGTGTAGTTATCAGTTCACCACAAGGAGGCAGTGTCATACAGGCCTCAGTTCAAGCTACAACAAAAGACAGAAAATGCTGATTCCTTTCAACATTTGCTCCGCCTTGCAAAACTATAAGCACAAGCATTCAGCTACATAACATGACTGAATTCATGAAATGTTTATCACAGTTCATTTGGCTAAAGTTACCTCTAAAGCTAGCTTTTTTTTTTCTTTTTTTTTTGGTGGGTTGTAGCCCCCACTCATCCAAACCTTGACCCTGGGCAGATGGTCTTAAGTCCCTCCTTCTCAATACCAACTGTTGCCCCAGCAACATCTGTCACTGTGGAGACCTCTCAGTGTTTGGGAGGAAGAGGAGAAAACAAAGTTTATCATTTAGGTTAGTGTCCTGTTCAGGTGAATCCTAGCAATGAAACAAAGTCTTGATTATTAAGGCTTACATTTTACACATCTAATGCAAGAACATAACTATTGAATAGTTAACCCCACCTCCCCATAAAGTATTTTAGGTTTTGTAGCATAGTATATTTTATATTCTTGGCATCAGTTTATACTGGGGAGGAATTGTGACAATTTTGTAAAGTGTGTGTGTGTGTGAGAGAGATAGAGATGGGAGGGGGGATTAGAGGTACTATCCCATCTCCCCCTTCCTCTGTCCTGGATTAATGTCTAATGCAGCGCTCTGGACACTGAGCCCCCATCAGCTGCTTAATTCTCCTTTATCCCCTCGCAACAGAGCAAATAGAAAAATAAGACATAAAAAAAAAAAAATGATGTAACACAAGAGTAAGAGCTCTGAAGAGTAATTTCTTATTTTTATTTCTAAAGTAATTTATTTTTGTTTCTTTAATTGCTTCACGTTTTTGAAATGGCCCAATCCTCGTCCATGATGTGGTGTGGTGCACCAGCTGCGTGTGTATATGCCAACTGTAGCAGGTGCTGGGGATTTGTACAGTATTTAGTCTTTATGTTAATCAAGCAATTAGCATTGGCAATTAGCGCTCCACTCTAGTGCTGTTATTAATTTTCATCCCCACATCACATAAAGAGCGGAGAACAATAATCGTCTCTGTTCCCCGTTTTGCTCATAGCCCATTGCTTTCTGTCTCATCGCTCAGACATTGACGGGTGCCTGTAGGCCCACTCTGGTTAGTTACTTGTTTTAGCTCCTGCGAGTGTGTGGCATATGGACAAACGGACAGATGTTCCTAACAGAAAGTTTACAACCTGAGAGAACGCCATTGGGGCCCATCTGTTGCTGTGTGTGCGGTTCCTCCCTCCTGGTCCCTTAGCGATCCTCATCTTACACTGAAGGGGCCTTCCCTCACCTCCACTGCACACCCAGTCACCCACAGCAGCTACAACCCCATAATTAAAGCTATTCACAGCTTATTACATGCTGGGCAAATTAATGATGAGGGCCTCACCTGGAGGTGTGGGGTTAAACTCACAAGAGCACAGGAGGCCACTCAAAGAAGACCATGCACTTGTGCCTCAGCAGGACAGGACACATGAGGCCGACTTTTTTCCCTTTTAGAAGTGCCTATCATAAGTCCTTAACCTAAGTCATGATCCTGACCTAAAAGCGTCCACCAGCAGACCATCATCTCTCTGTTTCAGGGATTGCTTCAGGCTTCCTTTCATGTTTATAACAGGTGGGGCCCATAAGGGTATGGTTGGGAAAATGCATATCTTTGTTGACTTGTTTTTGATTGAATAGCAAAGAAGAAATTGATGAAACTTTAACAATGCAGTGTTAAATGGCATGAACCACATATGTATTTGTGTATTAGAAGAAAGGGAACAGTGGAACTGAACAATTTAAAGTACCCATTTTACCATTAGACAATAAAAATACAGATCTGATAGGAAGTGGTTCATTCCACCACTGGGGGGCCAAGACAGAAATTTAGATTTTAGATTTTTTAAAACAGTAGTTATGTGTCCTACATGCATTTGTGCCATATACTGCAACATGCATTGGCTCTGAAACACACTGATAATGTCTTTAAGCTCACCCACTGCAAGATGCAATAAAATGTTTATCCAAAAAGTCTGCTTAAGCTCAACCTTTCAGGGTAGATTAAAAATGGAATAGCCAGACAAACGTCAATGTAGATTAATTTTCAAAGCTGTACACAGACTGACATGGGGCATCTAAGAAAGATTTAGCAACGGACTTCATCGCCCTGTACATGCTCCAACTAAATATATGACCAGTGTTTTTAAAGTGAGTAGTTATGAGGGTGTAAGTCAGTTTATTTTACTTTCTCATGCTCACATTTGTATATTTAATCCACATGTGGTGTTTACAGATGGTGATACATTCACTAATTTACTGTGTGTGTGTGTGTGTGTGTGTGTGTGTGTGTGTGTGTTTGTATAGGTGTGTATGTATGTTCACACTGATAACAGCATGACCTATAAAACTGCAGCTGTTTCATTCAATTAATTCACTAATAAAAGCAAAGTACCAATAACATTGTTATGAATATAACTGTCAATACCTGATACAAAAAACATGTGGGTACCCAATATAGATTTGTTGCAGTTACCATTTTGATTCAGTGTTCCTCACAGTCCAGCTAAGATCAAAAAGACTTTTGTGCCTTGACCCTGATCCTAAACTGCATTGCTCATTATTCCAGTGCTGAGTTTATTCACCCCAGGATGTATAGGAATATACTGTATTTCACAAGGATGCATAGGCTCCAAATCCCCCACGACCTCTTTCCCACCCCTTTTGGCGTTCTTTTCTTTCTTTTTCCATCCCTTTCTCTTTTTCTCTCCATTACTTTGCATGGCAAGTGGTGCGAGGGGACCCCGGGCTCCCTTCTCTCACACGGCCGGGCCCTCCTACCTTGCCTTCTTTTTGTGCCTCCTTCCATAGAGGCCCCCATCTGTCCCTCCTCTCCAGCCATTGTGGAGACTCAAAGCTGGGCCACCTCCACAAAGCAGTGGGCGTGTGGAGGGGGGGGAGCCAGGGTAAACACGACAGCATCCCCGTCCCATTAGAAGCTCTTTAACTCTGACACCCCAGCACTCTCACGGGGCCCTACGCTGAGGGCCCAGACTCTCAGCCACGCAACCTGCAACTGACATCTCCGCACACAGCTTGCTCTTTCTTCTCCATTAAATCTAAACCCTTCCTGAGCTTGTGTTCTTCTACAACTTGCTCATAGAACATTCTCCTTCTTTCTGTTTATGGCTGATCCAGACTAGAATGTGTGAGTGTGCCACTGATGGCATGAGGACAAGTCGTTTGCATTCTGTGTTTAAGGGCAAGTGGCGCATTTTCTTATTAGACAGTGGAGCAAATGATGTTATCTGATAACCATCTTAAACATCCAATCCAGTTTGAGTTCTCAAGAGTCCTCAATTTTTGATGCAAAAAGTTAGAGGACAGTTTATGGAACTTCTTGAGTTCCGTTGAAATTTGAATAAATGGGATGGAGCAAACAAGAGAGCACACTATATGTCCATAATGTTTGTTTCATAAGAATGTTGGAGATTTTAGATATTTGTTAATAGAACCAAAGCAATTCCTTGAATGTTTTTTAAGCAAAGGTGTTAGAGATTAAAAATGCCAGTCAGTTCATTCAAGCTAAGAATTTACATAATTTTAGCACAGAGCTATCTTCCTACCATTTTGATAGAGATGTCATGGCATCATCAAACACCATCGTATCCTGAAAAAGACATCTCATGATTAGGAGATCTTTTAATTCTGTCTTGTGTTTGGGAAAGTATCCCTGTTATGAAATGTTAAGATGTCAATAATGTCAATTGTTAATTGTCTCAAAATATGATTTTCTTGATTATGTTTTGATGTCTCATTATAACATGCAAAGAGTTTTTATTTTGCTTGGCAGCAATGCTATCAATATTATAATTTAAGTATTTTGTGAGAGTTTATGTATTTGAGTGAAATGGTACAATTTCTTGATGACTAGATGAAGCGGTGAAAGAAAAAAAAATACATCTTCTCCATCCACATTCTTTATGTCTAAGAATTTGCTTACATAAGACATGGAAAAACATGGACAATTTATGAATGTGAAATCATTTTTCTTTTCCACACCACCATATTTTCTTTCTTCCCTTTCACTCTGGCTTGTTCTTGTCCATTCAGACCCTCTTTGTCCTTTTTCCCCCCAAAGCTCCTCTTCCCTCTGGCCTCATCTCTCTTGTTTCTCCTCCCAGCTGCTCCCTGGGTCTCACTCACTCTGTCTCAATTTCACTGGGCTCCTGCTCTGGCACCTTGGCCCTTCTTATTTGTGTGTGTGTGTGTGTGTTTGTGTGTGTGTGTGTGTGTGTGTGTGTGTATATGACGTAGCTCAGGAGGAGGGAGGATCACAGTGTTAGCAGCAGCTTAAAGGCAAGGGATTAGGGCAGCACAGTCACTGATTAAAGCCTTCCAGCCTCCTATGGCCCCATTAATACAATCTTAATCACAATGCTTTATCCCTCATCTCACCCCTGTGGATCAGGACCTTTCATTTAGTGGGAGTTCGTGTTGTTTGGCCAGTGGATTAGTGCCACTGAGAGACAAAAAATCGAAGGGGGAAAAAGGGAGAGAGAGGTTTCAGACTGCACTTTAATGTCTCATCAACCGCTCTTCATTTCTCGCCCTTTTTCGAACTGGAACTTCGTTCCTGCCACTTTGCAGCAACAAAAGTATTGGTTCAAGGAGAAGTTAAGATCCTTGAGTCTTAAATTGATGAAAATCCTCCCCCACATACAGTGGGGCAAAAAAGTATTTAGTCAGTCACCAATTGTGCAAGTTCTCCCTCTTA
>JBBMFX010000128.1:23722219-23751157 GCA_037832545.1 Rhabdalestes septentrionalis | reverse complement strand
ATGGTAACTCCGGCGATTTTTAGTGTTTGTATATCTACCTACATATATGTGCTTGTGTAAGAACAAATGTTTCGTTTCTATTATAAATAGTGACTACACTCCATCAGAGCCGTTACAGCAGAGCTAACAGGCTAGCTAGCGATACGCTCCAGTTAGCTAACCTGGCTAGTGTAGTAAAGAAGGGATATAACGTATATATTTACTCTAATGTTCAGAAAGTGTAATATAATACTGTGTAGGAAAGGTTCAGAGAGGCAGCAACACAACTATTGTCAAGTTGGCTGCAGTTGTAAGCTTGCTGGGAAACTCTAGGCGCTAGCCAGTAGCTAACTTGTCTTGAATTTGGACCCAATTTCTAAACATTTGTAACTTTTTTGTTCTGCTTTGAGTAACACAAGGCAACGATTTTACTGGCCAAATAGCCTGGAAGAAGTTTTTAATAAGGTATCACCACATTACGTTAGGAATTTATTAAATATTAATGTGAAGAACCTTATTTAGCTTAAGTTATTTGGTAATCTCTGGTTTTCAAGTCTCTGGTTTTCAAGTAATTTGTATTATTTCAAATACCTTTTTGCCATAACATAACAATTGTTGTAGATATGGCATTAAACGTGAACTAGCACTACTGGACCCGAATTCAAAAGTCTGTTTCCTGGCATGTAGCGTACACAACAGTAGATAACTCGTTTTTACGGTCCTCTTTTGAAAAAAAAAAAGTATTTTCATAGTCATCATTAACGTTTTGTTCCTAAACAGTCCGACTTCTCTGAAGACCAGATTCTGGGTGAGTTTGCCTCAAGTGAAAACTGCATGTTTATTCTGTTCTCATTATGTAACGTGATTTTGAGAGTAGATCCGTCTCCCTCCATTTCCCTTCTTCATCTGCTTCCTTTCATGGCAGTTATTCTGTCCTAGCAAATCGTTTTACCTCTTTTTTCCCTCACTCATGTGTTATTCCCTCCTTTCTGCACCTTTTACGTGCTCCAGATTGAGTTTAACTTGGATCAAATACATGGTGAGTGCTCTTAAAACTCAGCACATCGCCTCAGAGCAAGTAGGAACTTAATAGTGTGTTGAATCGTCCTGGTGAACTGTGTGTGTGTGTATGTAAGCAGTTGAGTAGAAGTTTGCATGCATTGTTTGGGTCAAGTATGTGTCCAAGACCTCTTACATGAGTGTGATCAAGCCAATAACCAAGAATGTGGCCTTTAAAATGTTGGTGATACTGAGAGAACAAAGAATTAGTCTTGTACTTGGTTGTGTTTTATGGTGCAGCTGTGGTTCACTTTCCCAGCTTCAGAGTGCCAGGGTGTGTCTCACAGGAAGAAGGCTATAATCTCGTCAATTTAGACTCTGTTCAATTCCCCTCTTGCACACGAATCTAGAAAGAATCTCCTCCTGAACACAACTTGTGCCTTTCATTCCACAGACTTTCAATAGATTTTCTCTAAAATCACGCATATAACAGACGTGAAAAGGAGAGATGATTTTTTTAAATTATTCTTGTTGCTACTATAAGGACAGTGTAGATTTTAGGTAAATACATAATTCCCTTTCAGATATTGCCTTCTTTGTTTAATTGGAGATTGCTGGCATAATGCTGCTCAGCCTCCCAATTCTCTCCAGGACCTTATATGGTTAAAGAGCACATTTTCAGGCTGAAGGGGAACAGCCACATTCCAGAGAGCAGGAAGCACAACAGAGTCAAGCTATTTATGGGAGGAAGAGCCAGCCCAGTGAACATTCAACTAATTCGCCAAGAAAACAGCGGCTCAAATTAGTCCTGGGCAAAATTGATAATCATTATATGCAATTGTGCCATTTGGAAAATAAGTAGATATTGAATTAAGTATTTTTTGCATAAATGAAACTAAAGAACATGTGCCTTCTGAGTGCAGTCCCCTCCCCTTAATGAAATGTCTTACAAACATGCTCCTGCTTGTTTTCATTCTGTTTCTTTGCACAGTTTGGAACCTTGCAGTTTAAAAAGGTCAATTAGATAGAAAATGCATTTTGAAAAGAAACATAAAATATACTTGCCTTTTAAGCATTGCATATAGCAGCTTCTTTAACCTATAAGTATTGTGTTTTTGACCACACAGTATAGACAGTATGGATTGCCCAGCACTGTTTCTGAAAATTTCTTCACTTATTATTTGTTTTCCCATGTTTGTCATTACATTTCACTTTTTGGTTTTATCTTTGGTCTGCTTTAGGTATATGAAATAATAAGAAAATATATAGTCATAAAGTTACAGCAGTAAACTAAGAGAGGGACTTGATGCTTCACATTGGTATGTTAATAATAATAAAGATAATAATAAAGATAATATAATTTGTCTGAGGCTGAGAATAACCCTACACTAAGGAATATATTGTACATTAATTAGTTTCTATGGGTTTAGTGTATTAAAATGGACTGTATATGTGCTATTCATTGCTGTCTATTGCAGTATAATGATTACAAATATCCATAGCTACTGTATTAAATTTTGTGGTGGAACTAGTACATCAAAATTTGGCATTCTGTGCAGTGAGTCAACAAACCAGGATATCACAAAATGTTCATGACGAATATCAGAGATATATTTGTTAGTATTCACATGGTCTGGCATTTTAATAATTACTATGTTTACCCAGTTTAAAACTCATGTAAACAGAAACATCAGTTGATAGGAATAAGTCTGGATACTTGACCTGCATTAGCTAATAGTGTATGATACAGCGTTGAATGACATTAATATTGATTGATGGCACACTATTTCTTATACTCATTTTATGCCCCAGTTCTCCTGATACATCATTTTACATTTAACCTCCTGTTCTTTTGACAGTTATACTCACTTGTTAACTTGCACTTATCAAAGGCATGTGTGTTTTCAGCTGTAAAGTTAAATAATCTAAATAATATCCTATTTGCTAACAGTTTTTGCATGTTGTAGGAGTTGTCATCAGTTTTATCACTATTTACATTTCTTTCTTGTCCTCACACAGACACTCTTCCTAAGCTTTTCCTATTTGCTTATTCAATGCTCTCTCTGCAGAATTCAAAGAGGCCTTCCTCCTCTTTGACCGGACAGGAGATGGCAAGATCAGCTATAGTCAGTGCGGGGACGTGATGCGTGCCCTTGGCCAGAACCCAGTTAATGCAGAAGTGCTTAAGGTCCTAGGCAACCCAAAGGCCGAGGGTAGGAATTAAAACTGAAATGCTCCGTTTGTGGGGGGGAATGCTTTCAGTGATGACATTTAATTCTTTCACATTCAGATAAACATGTAAAAAATTATAGGGTTATTTATCGAGACATCAAGATTTTATTAAAAGCATCAAGGATTTAATCCATTACCAGAGTTAAGTATTTTAACACGGAAAAGCTGCATGAGTCAAATTCAGAGATTTTACAAACATTTGTTTGCATCTGCATGCAGAGATGAACCACAAAATGCTGGACTTTGAGCAATTCCTGCCCATGCTCCAGGCCATTGCTAAAAATAAAGACCAGGGCTCCTTTGACGATTTTGTGGAGGGCCTCCGGGTCTTTGACAAGGAGGGCAACGGAACAGTCATGGGTGCCGAGCTACGCCATGTTCTCACCACACTGGGTAAAGCAACTTCTCTTTAGAGATGGTATCTATAACCCACATATCCAGGGCACTGTCAGAGTGAAGCCCCATAAATAGCTATTGTTCAACAGGAAATAATGCAAGAATTTTAAATATTAAGTATTATATTGAATGTAATCTGTACTCTATTTGATGTAACCCTTGGGTATTCCATTGAATAGAGAAAAAAATGATGTTTGATTACAAAATTAAAACTACATACATGCTGAAATGTAGATTTTTCTTAAGGGGAGAAGATGACTGAGGATGAGGTAGAAACACTTCTGGCCGGACACGAGGATGCCAATGGCTGCATCAATTATGAAGGTAAACAGATGGGTGAAACCCAGTCAAGGATGTAATTAAGCTCACCTTGCTTAACCACAAAGCAAGTGTTCTTACCACAGAAGGAGATGCACAGATGTGTTCCATTCTACGCCCTGAAATGTGCTGTGTAAATGACATGTTTTCATTATGTAAACAGCTTTCATGATGACTGTATCATACTTAAACAATGCTTATTAAATGAAATGTTCAGTAGCTACTGAAGAGGGGGTGAGTTGCCATAACTGTTGCTGATCTTCCACAGCCTTCGTCCGTCACATCATGTCTGGCTGAGAGCCATCTTGGGAGTATGTACTCCTCCTATCAATGACACATATACCATATGAAGCTTCAATCCAGACTCTTCCTCATTCCTTTATATGGGCACGCATGCCGGCACATTAGACCCCATCCTGCTGCTGTTTGGCCACTGCTACTTTGTACAATTGGAAAATGGAATAAGATATTATAATTACACTCGAAAGAATCCAGTTCCATTGAATTATTGATTAGTGTGCTCATTTGAAATGGATATCTAATGCTTATTTTCCTCTGGGTCATTGTGAGGCATGACGTTTCCATATTTGGAGGGTTGGATTAGAGCTGGTGTTAGTGTGGAGGTTTTGACTCATTGTTGGACACTCCTTCTGCTGCAGCAGCTCTCTCTGGCCCCTGGCTGCAGCATGCTCTCTGCGTCTGGCCCAGCGCTATGATGGCCTCATGGGCACGGCTGGTTTAGATGCACAGGAGCGACTGCACTGTTATGGAAGAAATTCACGACAATGAAAAGCTTTAGGAAATTGCATATGGGATCCAGAATATATACTGATAGTTTAATTGACTTATTTTGGAGGCTTGTGTAAAAGGATTTACCTCGCTATTTTCCATGTGCCACAAATGTAGGTGATAGATGACCATGGATAAAATTTGACACATTTCCCTGTTCTTGGAAAAGAACAAGACACTTTAATTGCTCTTATAATAGAGGCCAACAGGAAGATACGGAAGCCACTGACCAATGGCTTATTTCATAAATGTGAGTTGAGTTTTATGTTCTTTTGTAAGTACAAGGAAAGGTTAGTTTGTCTCAATGATAGTCATATGCTACAAATTTTAGTTTTTGGAGACAATTCCTGTAATGTCTCCCTGTAGATACACATCTGGAACATCTGTAGTCTCTGCCATATAAATCTGTCTTAACTGACAGGTTAACACATCTCCATTTCGTTAATGCTTTCAAAACAGTGCAGCCACATCTTTTACTAACCAACCAGTGGCAGTAAGTTGCTATTATTTTGCTGCTTTTTCTCTGATGAAACCTGATTTTTAGCTGGGCTGTCCAAGCTCTCTCTACTGTTCTCCAATCTGTCTCCACTCTTGGCCTGTAGTAGAAGAAACCCTGGAGGAGCTTCTCTTAATTTTCTCTTGAATCCTAGACCTGGTCAAACCCCTGGGCTCTGGCTGAGTAGGAGATGATCTTTCTCGCTGTTGTGTTCCCCTGGTGCAGATACGTTTTTTTTTTTGGGGGGGGGGGGCAAAGCCTACCTGCATCAAGCCACACATGTCAAACAACACTGCAATAGCTTTGGGAGAATATAGGGCAGGTCAGTTGGGAAATGACAGAGTAAAGAATGGATTTTGCAGGTGATGCTGAAGAGTAAAATTACCCTTTGCTTCAGAAGAGTGTGATAATTCATTTAGCTTGCAGTGTAAACTGTATATTGTGTGGCATGATGTGGGCTGGTTCCCCCACCTATATTTTCAGTGCTTGTGTCCTTATGTTTCTTTCTTCTTTTCATTTCAGAACTCGTGCGGATGGTCATGAACGGCTGAGGATAAAGAAAACATGTTTGTCTGTCTCATTTATGTGTGTTCTGTTACACATCTCTGTCCATTCCTTGTTAGTCATTCATTCCTCTCCTCTTTTGCTTATCCATTCCAGTTCCTCCTCCTTCCATTTGCACTCATTTGGTTTTTATTTTCAGAAGTGCCTTTATCTTCCTCTGATTAGATCCCACATGACCTCCTCACTTCTCTTCACACTGTCCAGTGACATTCAAAGCCCATAGCTGCATGAAGGAGGGCCCTTGTGTGCTGGCACTATCTGCAATAAAACCTCTTGATGCAGCACTTTGCCATGTTGTAACACCATCATGATGCAATATATGTTCAGGCCCTTCAGTGGTGGACTAGCAGCAGGACAGCTGCATACACACTTGTTCTGACAATAACAATACAGGACCGTTTTTATTCATCAGTTAATATCTGAACTTAATGATCTTGTTTGGAAAATCTACCATTTTTGTTTGCCCTTTTTATGTATGGACCTCAAAATAAAATACATTTTAAAATCTTTAAGTGCTTGTTTCTTGCTTATTGCTTACCTTAACCCCTAAATTGTAGCTTATACGGAGTGTAGTGTTTCAGATGTTTGAGAATAAAGTATTTGTGCAACTTTGAGGAGTGTGTGTGTATATATGTATGTTTATGCGCCTTATTACTGAGAGTTTAGTGGCTTGGTCATCACATTCTTCCAATGCAAAGCAGGACGATACATGGATTATAAACATATCACACTCAGGTGGGCTGTATTGTCTCTCCCCTTTTGAGAGAATTCAGCACCTAGGAAGAAGCATAAAGAAATTAACCATCCAGCAGTTTCCCGTGTGATCAAAAAATAAATGTTTGATGAATTTGTTAAACTAGTAGGCAAAATAAAGGGATGTAGACAACATAACCAGTTAATATGTAGAAAACGAATGATGCACTCAAATTAGATCAGAATATGATCATGTGACTTATGATCATGTGACTGCATCATGACCTCTTCTGGACCCATGACTGAATGAAATTTGTAATCATGGCAAAAGCAGTTTGATGATGGACCTAACAGTCAACGAAGCAAAAAAAAAATCTGATTCAAAACACCCAGAACAGCGTTTCACTTCTCTGCATTTTAGAGGCCACCTATTTCAGGTCATCATCTGAGACATAAGAGCAACACTCCTATTATTAGAAGTATGTTCATTTTTTAAAAGCCAAACGTCTAGCTGCAGTAATGTGTTCTGTCTTCATGCATGTCAAATTGTGGGGCATGATGCAGGGGGTCTTTTCTGTAACTGAGATGTCAGAGCTCCTACTTTAATTTCTTAATATCACAAATTCATTGCTCCTGCAATGATAAAAATGTCTGATTTTGTTACACTTAGCTCTAAGTATACAGTCTCCTTTAGGCTTAAGGGCTATGAACAGCATATTGGGAATCTCAGTCTTCCTGTGGATCCGTCCATTCTGTCTCAATTTAGAAATGTCCTGTTGCTCCATTATAAATAGGCCGACATGTATGATGATCTAATTAATCTCCGCATTAAATACACAATCTATTTCTGAGAGAAAGTACAGTAGTGTGCTGAAATTTTCACTCTGTGTGGAAGTTACCGATTGGAAGCCATGAAAATATGCAGCATCTTTCTTATTTTTTTATTATCACTACACACTTTCTATGAGCACTCAAGTGAGGAAAATAGACACTTGCAATGATACACACAATCCAGTCCAGTTACATTTATGTTATAAGGTTGCTGAAAAGAGAATTTAGGATCAAGTCTTACCTTGAGCTGACAGGTTTTGTAATGATAAAGAAAAATGCTTCTGAACATGTCCTGCTTGGTCTAATACTTAAATAATCCTTGGTGGTTTTGAGTTTTTGCTTTTATTCACAATCAAATGAAGCGTTTCTTATGTTTATCTAGAATTAGTATTACCATAAACAATACATTTAATATGATTTTTTAACACAGGAAAGGCAAAACAGCAGATTTGGACATGAATTAACTGTCGTTTGTGTTTTGTGCATACATTAAATGGACAAATGCATTGGGACCAGGACACCAATAAGAATTACTGATAATACATTCAAATCCAATTTAATACGGAGTTGGTTCCCCCTTTGCAGCTATAACAGTGTCCACTCTTCTTGGAAGGCTTTCCACAAGATGTTGGGGTGCCTGTGGGATTTTGTACCCAATCATTCTGCAGCGTATTTCTGAGGTCAGACACTATCGTTGGACTAGAAGTTCTGGCCCACAATCTCTCTTCTAGTTCATTCTAGTGTTGGATGGGGTTGAGGTCAAGGCTCTGTTTGGGGGCAGTCAACACCCAACTCATCCATCCATGTCTTAATGGACACAGTCACAGTCATGCTGGAACAGAAAAGGTTATTTTGTAAAATGTGTCCACAAAGTTGGTGGCATGGCGTCGTTCAAAATTTGTTGTAATGCTGAAGCATAAAGATTGCCCTGCACTGGAAGTAAGGGGACACGTAAATTCAATACTTTGTCCCAATACTTTTGTTCATAAAGTGACTTTTCAGAAATCCAAATCAAACTATACTGCACA
Organism: Rhabdalestes septentrionalis; assembly: GCA_037832545.1. Taxonomy (NCBI): domain Eukaryota; kingdom Metazoa; phylum Chordata; class Actinopteri; order Characiformes; family Alestidae; genus Rhabdalestes; species Rhabdalestes septentrionalis. The sequence goes on along the minus strand of JBBMFX010000128.1, from coordinate 23,742,832 downwards.
ATCTTTACCAACAGATGGCGCCACAATCCCATTTACCATTTCGTCCACACTGTGCCAAGTCATTTCCTAGGTTTTGGAGCTATTTAGCCCACTAGATGTTCTCTTTTAAAGCATTTTTACTATGGGCATGTTAACACCACTGATGATCTTCTTTTTGGTGGTTTCCATTTAATTTAATTATACTAATTACCTTAGCACTCACTGGAAAGATTTTTTTACTTGGCCAGGGATTTCTAAATGCAAAAGAACATTTTTACACATTGTTATTAATGTGTTTTATTTAATAAATGCGGCATCTCGCTGCAGCAATCAACTCAGTCTTTATGCATGTCATTTTTGGGGGGTGTGAACAGGGCTGGGCTGTTACTGAGGTGTTATTCTAATATCTCAACGGCACAAATGAATTGCATCTACACTACTGAGTGTCTTAAGTGACATTCACTATAATGGCTAACTCTTGTTATACTTAACTGTAAGTATTCAGTCTCTTTTAGGTATAAATGCTATAATGATCAATTTGAGAATCTCAGAATCTTCCTGTGGACCTGTCCGTTTGTCTCAATTTAGAAATGTCCCGTTACTCAGTTATAAATAGGCCGACACGTATGATGATCTAGTTAATCTCCAAACGAAACACTTTAATTATTTCTGGGCTAAAGTAAGTCAGTATGCTGAAGCATTTCTCTGTTCTGAAACAGAGTAACTGAGTGGGTGCCATGAAAATATGCAGCATTGTTCTTATTTTATCGATTTATTATAACAACATGCTTTCCATAAGCAGTTAAATGAGGGGGAAAAACTATTCCAATGATACATCATCCTGTCCGTTTGCATTTATGCTGTGTGGATGTTGTTAAAAAGGAAAGGATCGTAGGCTTCGACTGATCCTTGCTGTGACCCATAGATGCTGTGCAGGTCAGCTCCACCTGCCAGCTCTGTACATTTGACCTGAAGAAAAACTGGGGATACAGTGAGTCAGTTTTTCACTCCTGTGATTATCCTGGGTCCACAGTGGTCAGTCCAGGACCGCGATAATGAATAACTTCAGAGTGACCTTCTGGATGAAGGTCAATTATGCCAAGCTGTTAATCCGTTATATTTTTGCAGCAGATTGTGAAGGTAATGCAGAGTGACTGACACATTGTTTCCTAAAACATTCTCATCATATTTTTATTAAACTAATAAAGGAATTATTTTGCCACTTTCAGAACATCACCTGTATCACCATATTTGCTATTTTTCCACCAACACTCAGCAAGCTTTTACACTGCATGTGATTTTCAGGATCAACAGAACACTGGGAATCTGTCAGGCCACTATTAGAGTAAGACTATTTTAAGTGCTGTACCATTCAAACTTTTGGACTCAATATGATATTATTCTATAAAATAACATTTGCTTGGAGATGTAATAGATGTATTAAAGGAATCGAATATATTCCTAAAATACTCCTGATTTCATAGCTTTCAAATTATTAATAAGAGGCTGTGAAAAAAAGGAGACATTTTTATGTGTCCAGAATGATGAACAGAGCCGTATTATACCATAATAAGTGAGAAAGATATGTAGCTCTCACTGCACCTTCTGTCTACTGTATTGTGTCCAGTAGTGCTGATTCGTATTCCAGGCTAATGATATTTTGGACCTGCTGTACCATCCATAGACAGAAGAGTAGACAACAACATACTTTTGGTATTTTTGTTAAATGCTGTTGAGAAAGGAAGATAATACGAGATATTATTGGATAGATTATTGGATTCAATTGTTTTTCTGGTGCACTGTAACATGCAAAAAAAAGAGGAAAAGTCACTACATGTTAACCAATTATTGCAGGAAACCAAAAATTTTTATTACATGCGTGGAATTCTGCTTAATCTGACCTGGAGCAGGAATTTACAGGATTTCTGATTTCAGTTTGACTTCAGGATGGCAGATAAGTAAAGGTTTATCTTACTTTATGTTAGATTATGACACATTTTTACCCACAGAACTGATTGTTGGTCATTTTCTGTTCTATTAGTTATTGACTATCCATCACACCTTTGCAGCCTTATTTAAGTGTCTGACAAGCTATTCCCCCAAATTCCTCATTTTCATGAAAACAATTATTTAGTCATTTTGTTATATATTTTTCTTATTTATGTGACATTTCATGATTTTCAGCTGCAAGTTTGAGGTTGACCTTTCATGCTGATGACGTATGAACTACGTTGCCACAAAATTTTCAGTGCCTTTGACAACTTCCTATGGGAAAATGAGCACCCATCCTGAACAGCGCTCACTCTTCAGCACACTTAAAGACATGATTAATGTGTAAGTGCTGGAACAGAAAAAAATTAAAAATAAAATATTTGGCTGTTTTTTTATATTGTTTTTTTTACTTTTTCTCCATATATTAAACTTAGCAAATAAATATCAAAAAAATTAAAATAAGTTAGAAACATGTGGTATTGCTGAAGGTCTTTTATACTAAACTCTGTATATCGAGGAGTGTAACACACATGCCTAGACTCGTTTTAAAATGATTTGAGAGGTGGACAGTAGACACCTCATTATTTATTCCTAGGTGTTTTTTCATTATGTTAATACTTTACCATTCTTAATATCCACAATGTTCTTTTTCTTGGTGTTTGTACGTGTTGGTCAGCTGGATGAATAGCCTCTAATAAAAACAGGGCATGCCTGGAGTCAGAGTGAGTCAGGCAGGGTTAACTACCACAGACCAGAATAAACCTGTTGGTTAATAAAACCTTTTTTCATTAACTTTAATGATAACTTTTGGTGATTCCATTTCTTTCCAACAGTGACAATATGTAAGTTAATCCTTTTGCATAACAAGGCCTCTGATGCAAACATTACAAGGCTGCCTGCTTTTTTAATGAAAACTCCAGTCTAATGTCTATCAGCTTCATCTGTATCACACAGATGATTACCCCCAGCAATAATATTGACGTGTCATTTTGTGCTCATTAAAAGAATAGAAAATTGCAGCAATAATCTACAGTAATCACTACAAAGCCAGATGTGGTGAGATTAGGTTGAAAATTGCTTAAGAATTTCTATAAATGATCAATATAATGAAGCAAATGTTTCTAGTGAAAGAGGCTGATATAGTGTATAAACGCTTTTAAAAACGTATCATTTACTTACCTGTCCATACAGTCCATATACGCAAACAACAAAAACAGCCCATTTTGAATTAAATGTTTACGATTTCATATTTGCAAATATCCATTTATTCAGCAGCCTTTAGCTCCGCCCCTTCTATAATAAAGGAATAAATTTGATCATGTCAAAGTGTTGCGAAACTCATTTACATATTCCATCCTAAAAGGCGCTGCAACAAAAACAGCCCCTATAATTGGTGGGAAAGGTTGGGAAATGGTCAGGTAAAAATAAATAGTTTTTTTTGTGAGTTAAACCACACACAAATATCATCAGTGTACCTCAGTGGGAAAAAATCCAAGAAAATGAGTTCTACAAATAAATGTAGCTAAAACTTTTCTGTTCAGAAGTAGAACCCATGAAAACAAACAAACAAAAAAACGTTACTTGTTTCATCTTAAGCAATCTGACACAAAACAGGTATTTTCTGCCTGCATATGCGTCTGCTTTCATCATCCGAAGCCCAGACTTGCTTGCTGAGGTGGGATTTTCAAAGCTGACTGTTTGGGTGTGAGGCACGGCTGAAATATCGGCTTTAAGATCCTATGATGCATTGTGCGGTGGGAGCAGCCCATCAACAGCTCGCTGACCTTTTCCTCATCTCCTCACAACCAGTCAGAACTATGCCCCCTCATTAGATACCATAGCTATTTGTGTGTGAGTGTGTGTGTGTGTGTGTATGTGCGTGTGTGTGTACGAAAACGAGGCACCAGGTATCATACCAATGGCGAATAGGTCCTCGACTAATTACTGAATTCATTTTGCTGGATGTGTGTGCCTACGTGCGGCTTTGGCGGCCGTGCACTTGTGTGAATGTGCTGGAGGTAAGTGAAGTGTATTGATTATTTTAATCCGCCTATTTGTGAGTCTGTGATCCTCGTGGCTCTGCATTCGACAGGGGAATCGCTAATGGGCCTCAACGCAGCCCGTCTCAGACCTCTCCCCGTCCAATTAACTTTCAACTGGAATCTGGCAGGAGAGAGCGAGGAGGCTGGTGCAGACACACAGCGATCCCCCACACGCTCCCACAGGCAGCAGGTTCACTGAAGCCTCCAGGTCCGGAATGTCATTACTTCTTGCTTTTTAATTAAAGATTTCTCCTCTTTTTAGACCAGGTGGGGGCCACGGTCCTGCTGCAGTGTTTGTTTTTGACATTGGTGTTTATTTTCTGTTTCTTCTTCTTTACAATATCACCACTTTAAAAGATCACCATGATGCATTGAATGGAAGATCCATACCTTCTGCATGAACAGAAATCTAATGCAATCACTTAATTCTCGTATTAACCTTTTCATGTCCATAAATTACATTTCAGTTTCTTTATGCCATATTGCGTCCAAGCTTGAAACTGAAAGCAGCAGACCTGTGAATATTTAGCACTTAATTTATCACACTTCAGTATTTGAAATTCAGTGTTTGAGTCACATGGGATTTCTTATTTTTGAAATATCCAAACTGACCCTGAATGAAAACGGCATGGGATCCAAAGCTAATCTAAAGATACATACAAAATATGGAACCTCTAATTATACCAAACTGACATGAATGGGTAAATAATATTGAATATATGTACACCTGATACATCTCATATGACCTTGGCATTACAAAAAAAAGTATGGATTTTTATATAAACCAAATTAGTATTAACCAAAGTAACAAATCAAACATATTGATGCCACACAGGAGTGCACTATTCAAAACAGCTGTTGTAGTCTGACATGTTATGTACATATGAGAAGAAAAAGGGTCAGTGATATTTGAACATTCTTTATTATAGAGTCATTTTATAAGGAGGAAATGTGGCGTCATTTATAGATGTACTGATGTGTGTTTGCATTTCTTTGTATTTGCACATGGCTTGACTTGTCTTGTGACAATCCCTACCAGGCCTCACACAGAATTACTACAAGATTTCCACATTCAGCCATAAATATTCTGCTGATATGTATGATATGAAATGGCACGAAACTCAAGAGACACTGTAAAGACGCTGGGACTTTTTATAAATGAAGCATTTCTGCACAAAAAGAAGACACTCACACACACAGTGAGGATAGCCTGATGTTTTCATACACATTTATATATTTAATCTCTGAAATAAACAATTTACAGAAAAGCTAGCAATACTTTCTATAGAGATACATCGTTATTTGACCAGGGCCCCCTAAGTTAAATCTTGCATCGGTTTAGTTGGGATAAAATAGCTGTAGTAAATTCTATACAGATCATTTACAGAAATGTAATATCACAGGACAGTTTAAGGTGCTATTGAGACACTAAGGTAAGATCAATATAAATGTATTTATAATTACACAATTAGTGTCAATGTACTCTTTAATATATGACAAGCGTTCTAGAAATATTACAGAGATATTGGATATTTGTACTCTTTCAGAGATATTGAGTATTTCAGAGATTTTTTCTTTATTTATTTGGCAGTCATTAAGTTTCTACTATCACATAATAAGAGAGTAATTTACCATGTGCAGCTATTTTTCAGTGATAAGACAATTTGGTGTAAAAGTGATGCACTGTCTCTTTATCATTGTTAAAACAGCATTCTTTTTTAGGTAATGCTCATGAAGCACAAAAAATAAATATACCACATGGATTAACAGCAAAAATCATAAGATTAATAAATTGAATGGAGTCAAGCGAAAGGATATTATCAGCCCAAATCAATGTATCACTGCTGTAGTCTAGGCTGGTCTCCTTAGACATATTGGAAATCCATGCCTACGCAGCACAGAGCTGTGGCCAGTCATTGTGCGTTCGATCCCATCCCCTGTATGTCCACGCACACGGGCCATATTTTCAATTCCATGCAGACAGCCAAAGCCGTCACTTTAAGTCAAATTAATTGAACTGGTAGACTTGGATTAATCACAGGCCCACAGTGGGGTGTGTGTGTGTGTGTATATGTATGTCATTGTATTGAATTACCTTTGCACAACACTCTCTAATCAGTCTGCTTGTTAGTGAAAATAACCCTCATTAAATAACCCCCTCACTCATGTATAACAGCTGTGTCTGACTTTAGTGAACCACGCTGAACATCAACTTTACAAGCCCATTTGCACCATCCGGCTAAAGCTCCGAAAAATCTCACTAGAGTGAATTAGGCTTCTGGTGATGCACAAAAATGACTGGACTTCAACACGTACACGTTAACACGGGCTGTAAACGCTGAGGGAGGATAACACTCTGGTAGATATATTTCTATTTGCAATGTCTATTTTACAGTTTTGGGGGAAATTTGTAGGTGTGTAGGTATAGCATATAACTGTAATTTCTTTACACATACAAACAATATGTCAGAAAATGCACTTGCTCAATGAAAGTAAGAGTTGGGTCATTAGATCATGTCTGCGAAGCCCTTCTTCCATACAGCATCAACCCATGTGCATTTTCCTCCTGTTCAGTCTATTGTGTGTGTGTCTATGTGTGTGTTTGTGTAAGAGCGAGAGAGAGAGCGAGAGAGAGAGAGAGAGTTTGAGAGTGTTTTGAGCAGCATCATGGGGTGGTGTGGCGGCAGGTTTGGATGGTAGTCAGTCGGGGTAGATGAGGAACCCAGAAAAGGTGCTGTATTTGTTGGTGTTTCCACCGTGGACTTTGCCCCCGTCCAGCTGCACGCACACCTCGTCCCCAACGTCTAAATGTAGGATCACGCTGTTGGAGGCGTAGTCATAATTCTGATCGGCGTCCTGGGCAATGGCACTGGCCCTCACCTGTCAAACAGAGAGAAATAGAGGTTTGGTCAGAGGAAGGCCAGAGAAACGCTCACATCTCACCTTGTCACTGTCCCTTAGCACAGGAGAAACAGCCATGTCTGGCACAGAGGAAGGCAATTTATAACCACGTGTATAAAGATCATTTACAGAAAAAGGAAATTGCTTCAAATGTGCACATCATTTCCACATATATAAAATTCAATAACATTTGTCTTTCACTTGCCCATCTTCTATGAATAATTGTACTGATGTCAATAATGCATACATTAGAATCAAGTTATCTGAATTACCCTGCAAATGACCCTGTTCTGTTGCAGCAACTAAAAGTGCTGAAAATCCTACTCAATCTAATGAATTTAGTGTGTTTTGAAATTTTGTTGATTCAAATTCTTTCTAGCTGCACTGAGCTGTAGCTAACAAAGTATGTTGTAAATTGCAACAAAAGTTTCACTGTATATTTGCCAATTCATTATAATAAAGTGACCAAAGTGCGGATCACACTGCATTATTCTGAACCTGAAAAAAAATGTGAGGTGCACGACACTAGGGTTTGGCCTCTTGCGATGCAGAAACAGATAAACCTAACAAAATAGAACACTTAACTACTTTGGCCATGCAAAAACCGTCAGCAAAACTTCTCCTTCCTTAAAAAAACAACAGAAAATAACACAACGAGTATGTAAAAAAATTGGAGAGTGTGAATTTCTGTTGTATTTTTGCAATGATTTTGTGTCCTTTGCGTTCTTTACTTTCTAAATAATTTAATGTAATGTTTAGTTTGTGCTTGACAAGGTCAATATGGAACATTATTTTGTAACCAGGCAAATGGTATTAAGGATATTTTGCATCTGGCAACTACCGGTCACGCTTTGACATGGGTGTTTACTATCACTCGACATGTTTTTATAATGTTACAAGGATGTCCACACTGTATCTTTGACATAAATCTATATTTGTCTAATAGCTTTTAATTGTTTTTGGGTTCTGCTATAACACAGTTCTGAGGCCCCTCTGACAGCGAATGTCAAGGCTAAGTGAACTGGGGCTGCTTCTATACTTTGTGGTATTGATCTCCGGTAATACCAGTGGTCATATGGTTCAACTTGTGGAATAGGACCTGCTGTGGAGGGATGTAAACACACACTGTAACTCTTTCCAGTATCGACCTGTTGAATTTAATACAAGAAACACATCCTGTGCACAGGCTGAGAGGCTGTGTGCCACAAACCCAGACTTATTTAAATTCTGCATCGAGGATCCGTCGTATTGACTCCAGGGAGTGGATCTATTGCTTGTTTGTTAACAATTTAAATTGGGTTTACTCATCTAAACACAGACACATACACCGAATTGCAGTGAAGGAGGAGAAGAGACCTACAGTAAAATTTGTAAAATGGTAAGCTTACATGACTGCACATTCTTATTTGATCATTCATTCATTTCTCACTCATTTGCTTTCACTCAAGAAACTTCTACATTGTGTAGCTGAGCACTTAACTTTTTTTTTTCATTGAAATGAATTTGCAATCTGAACTATCTGGTACACTTTTGCTCTCTTCTAAATTCGAAAAAAAAAAAAAGAATATCTGCTGACAGATGTCAGACATTGATTGTCTGGTGCTTTAGTCAATGTCCAACCAAGCTGTCACCTCTCAATCTCTGTCAAGCCTTCCTGACAACCTTCCCTAATGAAGCAGCTTTGGGAAAATAAGCACACAAACAGCTATTTTAATGTCTATTTACCTGTCTATCTGTTTATTTATCTATCTATTTATCTATCTATCTATGCATTTGTGTGTGTGTGCCTATGCATGTGAGCTACTCTGATCATATTATAATCAGCATAATAAAATGATTAGAATGTAAAGAGAGCCACTCATAACAGTTTGATTCTAGAACACTCATAACATTTCCATTCTAGAGACACTTTTAAAAATGACCTCTAAAAAGTATTACATGAAATGGTTATACATGTATTATAATAGTTGGCCCATTTTATTATTTTATTCTGTCAAACCAAAGTGGTCATATTAACGTATATCAAAAAGTCTACACATACTCACATGAACATATGTCCTGACGGATCTTACGTAATATATATATATAGATGACAGGAACACTCCATTACCACCACTGAGTTTCTGGCTGCAGATCAAACATTTTAGATCAACTCCTGTTGTTTCTAAATGTGATGTATTAATAAAAGTGTCTTGACTTGACTTGAACATCTCAGTCGATAAACGTAGAGGAGTGTGTTGCCACTTAGTTATGTGTCACAGATATTGATGTGTGATCTTAAAGATCTCCTTCTCTGAACCAATTGCATTTCATTTGTCGAGATCATACTGCTAGAATGACATTTGAAATGGATGAATATTGCTTATAAAATTATTAGTAAATGGTTGCGTATTTACATTTTAATGCAGACAGAAACTTTTTGAGAAAAAATGAGAATCCAAAAGGGCAGAAATATTGAGCGGCTAGTTGTCAGCTGAGATGGTCAATATTAGGAATGCGTCATCCGTGTGTGACAGTGATGGCCTGGCCTGTTCTCGGCATCGACGGCCAGCCAGTATCATCGTGCTCATTAGTTTGGCTAACTGGGAAAAGGGCCGCTCTCTCCCTCAGGCACACTAGCAGGCTCGATACCAAAATGCAAGTGGTCCCTTTAATTAGAAGACACCCTGCGCTGAACATTTAAGCCCTTTTCTCTCCTCCTCCTCCATCGATTCTTGCCCTGTATTTCTGGGACAGGTTCCACGACATCTATTGGCCGGCAACAGGCATAGGGCTCAACACACAGCAGCACAGACTTTGCCCGTTCAATGTTTTCCGGCATTTATTAAATATAAGTGAAATGAAAGCTTGTCTTGTGGGTGAGCGGAGTGGGAGATGTTTCAGGATTACAGTGGACTGCAGCAGAGATGGATATTGACGTGGGAATGGGCTGCTTGTGAAACACCACACTGGCTTGATCTCAGTGCTGGCTGTGAGGGAGGACCCTCGGGCCTGCCGGGGGGCTTGTTCTGCAAGCACTTTTCATTACAGGGCCACCATTAAACGAAAGGGAAGGATCGAGGGGTGGAAGGATGAGGGAGGGGGGAAAGGCAGAGTAAAAGAGGGGCACAGCTGCAGTGGTGTATTGTACACAAGCAGAGATGTGAGGCAAGAGACAGACAACAGACCAGCAGAGAGGAGGAGATAGTGAGAAGAGAAAAGGAGAGTGAGGGAGACAGAAAGAAGAGAGAGAGAGAGGGAGAGAGAGACAGAGAGACTAGGAAGTGGTTAGGATAACAGACTGATCAAGCGAGGCTATTTTGTGGGACCGCAGAGATGTGAGGGTATATGAACTCTTGTTTTTATCAGTTGCTGTTGTGCTCCAGCGGTAATAAAACTGACAGGACTCATTCTCTGTGATATACAGACCTCTTAGAGCGGAGACAATGGAAAAGTAGCTCTTAAACTTGCCTAAGGGACCGAGCACATAGCAGGGGAGGGAGTGTGGTGAGGCCAAAAGACTTGGAAATTGAGCATTTATTGAATAGCTGTATCGTCCCCCAAGGGGTGAGCAAGATTAAAGCAAGACAAGCAATCATTTCACTTGTTCACATTTATACTTAATTGGCATCTACTGCTCAAGAATAGACCTCCCGTTACAAATTATATGACCATCGCTATTTCTATAGTAAATAACGATGGTCACCATCACAATACGCACATGTTCAAGTCATTAGCCGGCCCAAAAGGGCTGCTCTGCATATCTAACTAACTACCTCTATCATTATCAGCACTTCATTTATTAGTGTGATTCGAGTTAAATCTATTTAGCAATTATAGGCTACCTATTTAACAAAGACACTCATTATTTCTCAGTTGTATCATGTCCGTGTGGCTGCTTGAGGAGACATTTATTAGAGCAGGTATGGGTCATTAACAGACTGGCGATGGCATTTATTACACTACTGTGCGATAGAGCTCGACCTTTAGGTGATCTATTAAAGGACTGTGTGACAGTAGGGGAAAAAAGAAACAAGAGAATTTTTAAATGAAAGAGAAGATGAAATGTGTATTAGTCTCCTTTGCTTGGCGGATTCTGAGAAAGGACTTTGGAACTACACAGCTGAGCCATGGGACTATAAATTAAAAGATTAACAGCACCAGGGAAGTTAACGATGAGGAGGAAGAAATGGTGCCGTTGAGCCAGAGATGACATATGAGCCTGCTGTCTTATTGTGAATCAAATACACATTAGCATTGAGGAAAAGATGCTGAAAAACATCTCATTATTCTAACAGCCCCAGAACAATAAAGGTGCCAACTCTAATGCTTGCACTGTCATGCCTTCTGAACAAATCTTTTCATGTTCTTACATCGTTCGTCTGCGGTAACTCCACCATCAGAGAACAGAGAGATCAAATGATGGTTATACAACCACACAGATGAAACCCCAGTGTTAACAATGCACTCACTAAAAGTGAAAGTCAGATTAAGGAATCGAGTAAATAACTCTGAAAAAACATATATTCGTTTGTCTGAGTAAATAATTCTGACTAGAATCTGTCCCTTAATGTGTGCAAATCAATGCACATCAAATGCAGCAGGTGCTGTGATACAGCAATTAAATGAACACTGTCATGTGTTGTCTTTAAACTGAGTGGGCAATATATTGAATTAATTGGGAGGATGTGAAGTCATTAAGTTCTGAGAAGGGCACTATTACAATTACAGTACTGATCCAAGGCCACTCTCTGTGAACAAATGAACTGTTATAAGAGTCATCAGGGGCCCATCACATTTTACTAGCCTCTTTAAAAATAAATGTTCCTAAATGGTCATTAGTTTGGGAAAACATATTTGGCATAGATTTTTGACATAATGTGGAGGTTCTTTCACTCATTCACAAAAAAGTTTCTTTAAGGAACACAGAAGTGGTTCTAGAATGACCAAATACTAATTTTAAATATTTTTTAAACAGCATCCTCAGGCTGGCTCCAAATTAAGCGGAATGACAATTACACATTGCTCAATCTATTTTTGTTCATGCATGCCCTTGTAAATCAATACAGTTTCCATTTCGAGCAGTGTCAAAAACTGACCAATACAATCACTTCCCCCTCATAACCCAAAGACCATCCACCAAAATGCTGCAGGGTATGATGTGTAAAAGGTCATTTGTAGAAACATAAGTGGCAGGAAGATTTACTTAAGGCAATAGATTAGCAGTTTTTGGCAGACGCATGGCTCTGGTATGGTGTTGGGGCCCCCTTGGGAGTTTTTAGCCTCCCACTCTAGGGGGCCTGCTTCCAGCAGTCCGTCTCAGTCACACCATGAGGTCCCCCTGAGGGCAGCATTCACTATCCATCAGACCCGCAGCACCGTCGGCTCATCCAGATGCACACAGCAGCCCAGAACCAGGTGAAGCATTATGCAGAATACACCCAGGAAGAGCCATCAGAACTTTAATTAACACCCTGACGTCTGCCCACATTCATAATTGGTAATCAAATGCAAACATCTACTTGTAGTTTTGGGCTTTATTCTTCCATTCAGACACCTTGTTAACCTGTCTGGCCATGACATGTCAGCTAGCTCTCCATCTGTCTCCAGCTCCAAGCTCATTCTGGCCCTGGCACAGGCCTCCCAGTAGCCTCGTCTCTCGGCACACTGTCTGTAAGTCTCTATTGAGCCATCTATCTTCCTTTCCTCCGTCTGATCTTTCCGTCAAGCGGCATGTCTGCCTGGGCTGACCTCTCCCTGTTATGGTTCCCTTCATGTATCCACATCCTTTCCTCTATCTGCTACTTAATTTGCTGCTGGCGCATTGCGGCCCATGGGCCACCCACTGTCTTGTCATATTCTACACGATCTCAGCTATTATAATACAAAAAGGCCAAAACTGTGTTTTAAACTTTTTCATGAGCCAAGGTAAGCAAAGCATTAGGGTACGAGATGTTTGTGGTTCCATAAAGCTGGCTCATACTGTTTGGGTCACAAAAATCATAAAATAGATCAGGCAAAATACTAATAAATTGGGCAGATTTTCACTGTGCACCCCTGACTGTTTTTGCAGATAGTTAAACCTTTATACGGTTTACATCATCTATAGAGATTCTTCAACTGTACTCCTGTGGAGTGTCATTTTGTTAGTATACAAAAATAACCTCTTCCGAATTAACATAAGGTTTGTAGTCCCTGAGGTTTGGTGTCTCCTTTGAGATGACACCTCTGGGATTTCAAGTCTCTCAGCATATGTCAAAACCACCTACTTGAGTTTTTAATATTCTTTCAGTGTGTGGTCGAACAGATCTACATTCCAGGATAACTTTTAAATTCAAATTCGGCACTATTTACTCATTAGGCTAATTCTGAAGCTAGCAGTGGCTGATCTTCACTGACATAGCCTGGGGTGCTTTGTGATTCACTTTGCTGCAGGTCTTCTGTTTTTTCTGTTTTTTCTCTAATGCTCTCTCAGAAGCCAACACTCCACACACAACCTTCTCTATCAGAGGGACAAGAGACCCATCAGCTGAGTGAAGTAGAGCCACCTGATGAGTTTGAGATGGACTGAGATGGGGTTAAATAATTGAATTGAGTGAAAAGATAATTAATGGGCAATCAATGAACATACAGAAGAGAGGGCATGGGCGATGGGCAGGGGATCCAATCTAAGAGTTATGAATGATTTAATAGGGGGGAGCAGACTTGCATGATAATACTAAACTGTACATGGCAGGCACAGGATTTCTTTAATGTGCTTTCACTCTGATATCTTCACAGGGTGCGCCGTCACACTCAGCAAGAGTGGCTGATTGTGGGAAAATGGCACATTTCCAACTCTTATTGCCTAATTAAATAGAAGTGGCCATTTTGTAGCTGTTGCTTATAAACCTGTCAGTTTGTCTTTAGACATTTCCACCACACAGATAATGGAAGTAAGGACGGTTTTATCACTCAATTTCTAATGCGTGCGTGTCACATATTCTCTCAAATCCATAGCAGACACTTTTTTGTCCTGCCTTCACTCTTTAATTAGTGTCAAGGGACAGAGCCACTGGATGAATAAGCTGTCAATTTTACATTCATTATTTATTTATTTGATGTGCTCATCCACACCTGGCGTGTCTACACCTCGATAGGCATATCTGCTTATCCTCACTGCATTGCCTTAAAGGTGATAATCTAGCTGCAAACATTCTTAATAATGAGACACACGTTTTCAAATGCCGCTCTCAGAAAACATTGAAATGCTGCCTTGAAGGTTACTCAAGATACTCCAGATACACAACTATTTATACATTGACTGCAAAAAGTAACATTTTCAACATGCTTATTTATTAACTGCTACCTCCAACCTCTAGTAATATATGTAATGCAAATATGCGTTTTCTAAATTATACAATGGGATTCAAATAATGTTCTATTTAAAAAATCAAACATGAATGTTTTCTAAAACACTGCATGGAGCAGTCTGAGAAAATGCTCACAGCATTCAGCTGTTTACACATATTATTTTTGTCATTCACTTGAAAGCGTCATATTATTGATTCTCTTTTGGACACAAGGCCAATCATTTGGATACTAGACTTGTCCAGACAAAAGGATTGTAAATAAATAGATAGTTACTGACCACTGTAGAGAAGAAAGATATTTTCCAAGTTCAAGAGCTGCTATCTCATCCTCTCAGCCACTACCACTTAACATAAGAACTACAAATAAACATGCACATTTTTATCCAGTGCAGTAGCAGTCCTCTCCTTTAATTTCACCAGGAAGGAAAGCAAAGACACACATATGAATCCACGATAGAATATGAATTCTAGCTTTGTATCTCTTCAAATAATTGGTCATACACTATTGTCTAGTACCCTGACACACTCAAAGAAAAATGCTAAAGGCTCAACCCTTACTTGCAGTCATGTAAATACTCATTTGATGGAATGTCCTTCACTTTCAATGATGACATGACAACCGACATCCTGATCACAAATGGCTCATGTCAGAGCTGACTCTTAGTAGTGGTGAAAAATGCGATATTTAAAGCCCAAACATATGTTTCACTAGTAGTAAAAAAGGGAGGAAGGCAACAGGTAAGTATCGCTACCATGTGACCCTATAGAAATATGGTCTCCAACCAGAATATTGGTAATGCAGGCAATAACATTTACAATGCATAACAAATTACAGGAATTATTCCTTAAATGTATTTATGCTGTTGGCACATTTTCAGATAACAGATAAACTTATGCCTGTGCTGAACAGAAAAAAACACAAAAAAATTATTTAAACCTTTCATATACTCTGTCATATGTCTCCTACTACATGACACCAGTTGCCAGTGTGAAGGCAAGCATTTGGGTTTTTTGACACTTATGAAGCCAACTGCATCTTTGAAAATGATGAATTGACTGCACACACTTGGAGAAGAGACAGCGGAGTTCTCTCCATGTGAGCTGACACTTGTCTATGATTGGCCAGCACCCTTGTATGCCAATAGCAAAGAGGATTATAATAGCAAAGGGATGAGGGTACTACTTGACAGCCGCATCATTCGGAGAGCCCTCTAATATTGTTTTTTTGTTTAAATCTCCCTGTTCAGTTCCTCAAACAATATTCTAAAGGTAGAATTATTGGCCAGAGAGAGGGTAAGCTGAGGCAAATAGAACCTGTGATTTTCAACTATTTCAGTCCTGAATAAACTTCTGAATGAAAGTTAAAGCACTTCTCATCACCAGTGTGCATAACTAATTGTTACATAAAAAGGTCTCACCTGGCCATTCTTCTTGAGGTCTGCCCACATGCTGGTCCCATCTCCCCCCCTCATGAGAACATGATAGGTGAAGTAGTAGATACCAGGCAGGGGACAAGTGAACTTGCCAGTGCTGGGTTCGTAGTAGTTACCCACATTGGTGACCACATCATCAAACTTGAGCACATCACTGCCTTCATGCTGTTTGCGCAGGCCTGCATAGAAAGCAATCTTCGGGCTGTAGAATGAGGGCACATAACCATTAGGACCTGGTCCTGGGGGTCCCTGTGGACCTGGTTTTCCAGGCTCTCCAGGAGGTCCTCGGGGGCCAGGTGGTCCTGGGATCCCTGGAGGCCCTCTGTATCCAGACTTTCCTCTTCGGCTTGTAAAGTCAGGAGGTGCTGGGGAGACGGCCGTCAACTCCTGGCCATGTTGTGAGGGGGTGTAGGGGTCACAGACCATCCGACAACTGCCAAGCATTTCATAATGACTTCCTGCATTTCCAGCTCCACCCCCTTTGGTGCTGTGGACCAACAGAGGTATGGCAACCAAGAGAATAAGAACCATGGCCACGCCTACGGCCGCACCGATAACACGCTTGCGGCGGCTGAGCCGCGAGGCGGCCAGCGCAAGAAAGTCCTCCTCTCCTTTGGGCGGAATGGTGCCCGCCAGCGTGAACAGTGGGCCCAGCCAAAATACAGACTAAAAGTATGAAAAAGGGGACTATGATGATATATCTATATATAAACTGACAACATTCAAAAGCAAGAACGTCTAAGGAAAGATGAGTCCAATGGGGAGAAGGGTAATGGATGAATTTATGGATGAGGCAAATGGAGTGCAGAGCATACAGAGAGGAATGGGTGCTGAGGGACTCTGGGTAAAATAGGGTGGAGGAAAGAATAAGAGGGAGTGGCAAGAAAGAAGGAAATCAGATGAGACCAATGAACTCTGGATCATCTATTTACCACAATGTCATGAGCTAAATATTTTGTAGAGACTGTATTACTATAAATTTTCAATTTTCTGGTGTAATAAAAATGTTGAGTTAGGTATCCTTTTTCCCATTACCCTTTTGTTTTGTCATTATGAAGGGTTTTCCCTAAGGCACACAAGGCACTTTTAGTCTCTCTCTTTCATCACAGATCAGTAAAAATAGTGTTTGTCCCACAGCTCAGCAAAGGGGTTGTTTAGCAGGGCAACAGTCCTATTAATTTCAGTAAAGGTCCATAAGCAGTCATGGAGTGATCAGTGTGGAAAAGTTGAACACTATTTTACACAAGCATGCCAGGAGCTCACTTTATGATGAGGGGAAACTTAATGTTCCACGAGGGATAATAAAATGATACTAATCCTTTGAAAGTGTCTTGCAAATTGAAATTTGCTGTTGCTTCTTTGCAAGGTTTCTCCGTCAGTAGACTGAGCCAAGAAATGTCAGCGTTGCCTTAGAACATTAGGAAAACGTCTTGTTTTAGAGCGTGGTCCGATGCTTTCATCGGAATTGATTGCATTCCATAACTGGAGGAAGAAAAAGATAACAAAAAAAAAGTAAGAACAGCTTTTGTATCAATAAAATATACACCATATAAGATCTTGCAACATTATACACCATTATAAACATTAGGCAAACCTCACATTCACATTTGTATCCATGTATGTTTTAAACAAATAGCCAAAAACATTTAAATGAAAAATTATTACACATTAATTTAATTGTTAGTGATTTGGAAGGCTTGTATAATTTCTTAGGTTCTCATTCAAGACTTTCCTGAGGAAATAATACTTCTCAAAGCCATGATGATCCACACTACTGGTTTTCACTCATACCATCTGGAATTTTGGAGCACCTGAAAAGGTGGCCAGACTCCACCGAGACTATCAACTTCAAGCGTTTATACGAAGTAAAGTTGAAAACATAAAATACTCACCGTCTCTTCCACGTTTCCACGTGTGTCTGTAAATGTTTGTATAAAATAAGGCGTGGCAGGTGTTTTATCCTCTCTGGTCGTGTTGACGATGGTTATTAAAAGTTGGCGTCTCGAGTCTCCTCACACATCCTCCTCGCGCGAGCGTTCGGGCTGACAGCACGCGCCTTTTTAACGATCGAGAGATTCAAAACACCACCAAAGGAAAAAAAGAAAAACACAAAAATCTTCGCTTAAAACGGCAACCAAACCCAACTAATCACACATAAACAGCGATGGAAGTTCATTCAGGACGAGTTTCTTTAGGAGAAGAGTGTCTCTTCTATAAACTGTGGTAGTTATAACATTATAGCGTTGTAGTTTAACTTACTCGGTTTTAACGCTTATCCTAGGCGGATAAAATCCAGATGCCTAAAGAGCCTTTCAGTCGAGAAGCGTTTCAGTCGAGGGAGCTGGTTCGACCTCTCCACCACCTGTGAGATTTCACCACGATCCCCCTCATGTTTCGATCTGTTCTCCTCCCTCCCTCTCTCCCTCCGTCCCGCCCTCTCTCCTTCTCTCCTCTCTGTCTTTCCCCTTTACCACTCATTGTTTAATCTGCTTAATTGTTATGGAGAAAAGTATTGTAAGTGTGAATTAGTTTAGCACTTATTATAAGTAACCCACATACATAAATATAATTTTCTATGATTATATTTTGTTTTGTAAGAAAAATGACAAAGACTATTATGTATGAACAAAGAGACATATCTGTGTTGGGGGTTAGAGATGGAACAGTAAGTATTATCGAGGCCAGTGTGTGTTGGTGTGTGTGTGTGTGTGTATGTGTGTGTTAGTTGCACTAGCTTTCAGACCTCATTAGTGAAGGACACTGAGACCATTGTGCTCTTTCTTGCTTTCGCTAGTTCATGCACACACAGACACACACACACACATGCACACACTCTCTCACACACACACATACACACACACACACACACACTGCCTCACATATATTTCAGTTAACATAAGCTTTCAGCTGCACTGCATTGTGTATTCTGTAGAGACAGCCCAAGCGTCCCAAGTCTTTTACAGATCACCAGGAATGAACCTTACTGAGACAAATTGCTTGACGGCAGGATTTGTCTCCTTGTTCTTTTTTTCTTGTCAATTTTTTAACAAATTAAACCTTTTATAATAAAATATTAATTCATTTGTACACTTAACTAATAACTTAATAAAAAATGGGATATTGTGAGCTTCGCTAATGGGGTACACTGTAGGGGAAGTAGTTTTTGCATTAGTAATTTGTATGGCTTTGCATGCAGCACGTGGTTGGGCCTCCTCTAACAATGTTTAAATATGTTTTTTTTCTGGTGCATTGAGAATTCTGTGTAACTCATCCGATCTCCCTCCCTGTCACGTTCAATCACACATCTGCATTTTTAAAGTTTAATGGTGGAGGTGGGAGCAGGGGGAATACATATTGATGGCTCTTTCTCATCCCTCCTCCCTCTTTCAGATATGACCACTGTCAGGGGAAAAGAGGCACAGGAAGTGTGCAATTGGGAGTGAGGAGGGAGAGAGAGAGAGAGAGAGAGAGAGAGAGAGAGAGAGAGAGAGAGAGAAAGAGAGAGAGGGAGGCCGTGCAAGATGCTCCCCTAATAATGAGTGGTGAGTTATGAATGACTTGGGCTTCTAGGATGATTCAACAGGGACATGTAGAGTCTGAGTAAGTGAGAAAGCAAGACAGAGAGAGAGAGAGAGAGAGAGAGAGAAAGAGAGAGAGAGTGTGTATATGTGTATCTGTGTGATGTGTTTTGTGGGGTGAGTTAAATGGTGTGTCACTTTTAGTTTGTAGGTCAGTCAGTCGGTTCCATTAGACACACACAGACACACACTTGTGCAGACATGCACAAGCACACACACACACTCTTATCCAGTGCAGTTTCGGCCTCTACGGATGTATAATCATTGCGGAGAGTCAGAGGCAATATAGTGAGAATTGGATTTTTAGTGCCTGTTAAAATATTACTGAGCTGATTAATATTGAAATATGCACGTCTCTGAGCTGCCTGTCCCTCATTCTTTCTCCCTCTTCCATTCTTTTCCTTACCATTTTCTTTCTTCTATCTCACATTCCATTTCTCCTGTCTCTTTCATTTTCCTTGTATCTTGTTATGTGCCTTTTGCTTATAACAGCCTAAAGGATGGATTTGCTCTTTGAAAAAGCTTTCTCCACTGTCCAAGCTTTTGATTTTTACCACCAGCCACATGATAGCTATTTTGAATAGTTACTTTTACCTGTCTCATGCATTTTACCATGCCACACATAAATATAGCTGTGTGTCACAGCTAGTCTAGATAAACACCTATTCCATGATGTGTGACTTAAGCAACCCATTACTCACCCTACGTTCTTATTCATTGTCTTGCAAAGTTTTTGCATGCAGTTTTTTTCCTACACTACTTATTAATGTCTTACTGTATAGTCTGCAAAATTCAATGAAGCCAAAAGAGTTAAAGGACATGGGATCACAACAGAGTTATGGTATTTAAATGTGCTTTGTCATCATCAGTCCACAAGCATATCTAACTATGTGTGTGTGTGTGTGTGTGTGTGTGTGTGTGTCTGTCTGTCTGTGAGAGAGAGAGAGAGAGAGAGAGAGAGAGAGACAGAGCTCTCTCTCTCTCTCTCTCTCTCTCTCTCTCTCTCTCTGTTTTTCTCACTTGCACACACAAACACACACAAACACACACATGCACGCATGCACGCATGCACACTAACTAGTGAAAGCAAGTTCCAGCCCAGTCTTTAAGTTCTGTAACACAAATAAAACATTCTGTTTTAGTGCACATTAAAATGAATGAAAACACCACAGATGACCCACATTGTAATATCAGTATTCAATTTACAGTTGTTTTCTATTAGATACCATATGCTAACATGTTGCTGCCTTGTAAAACATTAATTGGCTGTAATCAGGACTAAATAAAAGGTCCCATGTGAGCTCCTCAGACCCAGCTCAGAGGCACTTGCTGACACAGGCTAACAGGGGAAATATGT